>SJVG01000014.1:0-132149 GCA_034774675.1 Scedosporium minutisporum
ATATGAAGATGTTTGGATTTGAAATGGTAGAGGAATATAGGTTTGAAGTTGGTTGGGATGAAATGGCGGTGTGAAATTTTGGGTGTCAGAAAGTGGGGGGTGTCAGAGAGGGGGGTGTTTGACTTATCTACTAGCTGGTAAGATGTGCGGTATTCTCAGTGTAATTTTGGGTGGTACTAACGGAAGTAAAGGATGATTCTCGCCTACACCTATCCACCCTCAGTCCTACGATACTCGCAGCGAGCCAAGGGAGTCGCAGTTGCTCAGGCCATCGGTTATGCGTTTAGCTTCCTGAACCTTTATACTACCCCAATAGCCATTGAGACAATTTCCTGGAGATATTATGCGATCAACGGCGGCTGGAATCTTGGTATCCTGGCCGTTGTAATCTGGCTATTTGTCGAAACAAAGGGTAGAACCCTTGAGGAGATTGATGAGCTGTTTGACGGCATAGTATATACGAATGGTGTGCCTATCGGTGAATGTGCTGTGAAGGACTTGGACGGAGGGGAGGCTGGGGATGCCGGCAGCATTACTAAGAGAAGGCTTATCATAAGCCCTACGAATGAGGACTAGATAGGCTGTAAAATGGAAAAGGTAAGCAGTTTTAGTATGATGATATTGCTGCGAGATTCTAGGTTCTATAAGGTTTCGATAATCCAGTTCTTCACGTTCTTTCTTGTCGGGGTAGAGATTGTCCCTCACCCAAGAGATGTTCTAAGGTGGATAATCTAGGGAGGCGTGCTGTGCTTCTCTGGTTTGCAATAGGTTCCTCTCGGGTCTGTCAAATCAAAATACTTTGCCCGGGATTTATTCATTGGGCAACTAATACTCGAGAGAAATACAGGGAGTTTTTCAACATGACATCGTGGGAAATTCGTACAAGGCATCCTTTAAGAAGAAAGCCCGTACTAACAAGCAGCGTGAGTAAATGGAATTAAGATTACATTAGCGAGGAGTATGTGGCAGGCTAGTGCTCGTGAATTTCCTCATCAACATCATCCATTGCAGCAGCAGTCTGCCTCGAGTCGAGCAAACTCTGCGCATTTGTAATAGCATGTTCTTACCATTTAGAGGTGGGTGTCGAATCATAACCAGGTGCTCTTGCTTGGAAAAAGTAGTTGCATTGGGGAAAGAGGTTATTGCCGTATTGCGGAGGATCTTGTAAGGGTGAAAACCTGACGCGAACTCCTCTGAAACCCGTACTGGGACATGTCACGAGCGACCACCTGCACCTGCGAGACCACAAAAGGCGGTAGAGAGCAGCAGAAAAGGGTAAGCTACGGCAGACACGACGAGCAGTAAAACGAGGACCGATCTAGAGAGGCCGTCGGTCCCTGGGTGGACCGACTATAGTAGAGCACTGGTCCTAGAGAAGAGCTTAAAAGGGAACGTCTATATAAACTACAGTCCTTACCGTGTATCGAGTTTGTCTTTCAGGACTCTTCAATAGTCAATTCAAGTAACATCTTACCCCTACACTTGAATACGCACTCTTACCCACATCGTGAACTAGTGTTTGACTGCCTCGCTTACATTATAACGAGCACCTACGACCCTAACCCTAGTGTGATCCAGTATTAGGATCGTAACGTGCTTTACTACTTCCTTATGACCTGGTTGTGGCTTATTTATGACACTGAGCGCTGGCGTTTCATCTCTTTTAGTGTCGTATCTTCAATCCTAGCTAGGTACTCTAACCCTAGCTAACGCGGTGCTTGCTTTAAGCCTCTGCTGACGGTCTTTCTCGTTGATCTAATGCCCGACTCTGCGAAACAGGCTCGGTGTTACTATCCCTGGAAAATACTAGATGCTTGAATCGAAATTCTTGGGCAAATTGTAGGTTGTACTGTCCTGCTTTAGTTAGAAGCGACAGGACTTGGGCTATTCTGCCACCGCAGCAGGGTCAGTGTCTATATAGCGGTATCGGGCTAGGTGTAGACCCGCGTGGTGCTTAGTTCCTCTATGACGCGAGGCGATTCCTACGAGCTCGGCGGCGTCGGTGGTTGTCGATGAGGTTGACAGCAAGCTTTCAGACTATTCACAGGCGTCAGAGAATAGGCAGGCGTCTCCTTCGTCCCTCATTTTATTCTAAGTGTTCTTAGTCTCCTAGTATCCGAAGATAAAGAGTGCGCAAGATTTAGTTAGCGCGAGTAAGAACTTTAAGCAGAACCTCTCAACTATATCATCCTCTACATCCTCCTCCTCCTCCACACCCTCCTCTGCCTCCACATCTCCCTCTTACTCACACCTGCTCAGGCTACCTCAGGAGCTGCTCAGGGAGGAAAAAGAAAAAGGAAATAGTCGAAGATCAGATTGGGGACCTGTATTTGTCTGTAACCTCACCGGCTTCTGCCAACCAATAGGGTCTGGCTACTTCCCCCTCCTGTAATCTACTCAGCCGGTCTCAACACGGCATTCTTCACTGAGATAGTGGGGATGCGCGGAGTGATGGATTCTTCCTGTTTATGGGATTGTTCCCTTAGCAATAGGATAAGGAAATGCTGCTTTCTAATAGTTGTGTCGGGTAGAGAACAATTTGAAACTCGCAATCTTAGCTCTGCGGCTGGGAGCAGACATTCAAAGCAAGAAAGAAGCTGCCATGCCCAGAGGTAAATATATATTATAATGAGGAATAGATTCAATTTAGTCAGCTTCCTGGACTCTAATCTGCTATCTGCCATTGCCATTGCCATTTTCACTATCGCTACCACTGCCAACAACCGCTCCAACACCTGCTCCAACTCTTCTATCCATTGTTTAGTCTATTTAGCTGGTTTAGCTTGCTCAGCCTTCTCAGTCTGCTCAGTCTGCTCAGTCTGTTCAGTCTGTTCAGTCTCAGTCTTTATACCACGGTTCTCCCTTCTTGTCCATGACTCCATAGTCTCCGCCTTAGTATAATAAAACCCAAGAAGACCCTCCCTAAAGAGCTCCATACTAGCCGTATGAGCCCGAAAGATGAGGAAATCCAATGCGGAACCCTGTCCGATCTTGTGACGATCGCTGACGAAAGATGCAACTGCCTCATTCATCTCCCCACGGCGAGCACACTCCATGGCACGATCGTAACACCACCGCTCACGCTCAGTTAGCGCAGCGAGGATCTTATCCTGAGCTTCAGCAGCTAACAAAAAAATTAGTTTGACTCTATACGAAACAAAATAAAACAATTCTCCTCAACCATAGACTTACACAATCCCATTGTAAACTCGTCTCTGACTTCAAGTCGAACAGACGTCCAATTGTTCGATTATTCAAGTCATAAAAGAATCGTAGAAGACTATTAACAGATGTAAATTAGCAAACAACTCGCATACCAACACGTAGTCTGTGCTTGCAAACCGAAGCCCGGGACTACTAACTTTCAGTCATTATTCTCACAGACGACGCCCACTAAAACATCGTCGTCTCTCCAAATATGACACCAATTGATAACTGGGTAAAAGCAGTCATGCCTCTAGCTGCAGCACAGCTTTGCAGAGCAGACTTACCTAGACAATCGTAAAGTGAGACCTCCTCGTGGTAGACTAACCGCTCTCGTTGGTTGGAAACAGGAAAAGGGAAAAGGCGATCGTGATCGATTGATCCCAAGAAGACTGAAACTAGGTTTGGTTTGGAAAGTAGAGGGAAGGCGGCCCACGACAGCGAGAAAACATCCGTTTATATACAAACAAATTTTAGGAAGCCACACGAAAAGGAGCTCCACTTACCTTCTCTAAAGGAATCTATCGTAAAAAGAGAACAATGATAGAGGGATTAAAAAACGAGCTCTCAGTGAACCGAGCGTAACAAAAGAGGAAACACAAAGATAAAATATATCACCTGTAGATCCCCCCATTCGGTTCTAACCGTCCATTCCTTCTAGTCTATTTTAGTACCTTTTACCATTCAGACTCCATTCCTCATCCCTTATAGATCTATCCATTCAGTTCCAGCCGTCCAGTCCTTCCAGTTCTACTCTAGGCTCCATTCTTCATCCCCTCGACACTCTTCACCTAGTACCAAGAGCTCAAGGTAGAAACAATGGAGAGACCATAAAGATGAAGGTAGAACACACATACCGGGGATGGATGACAATATAAATGCGGCCAAGAAATAGAGGCCCGCAGTTGTTAGCGTAAATTATAACCTACCAATCTTCTTTCAGGTCCTCGTCTAATCAGTTACTCCTGGCCTGGCTGTATATCCATATCGTCTTGACTGGGTACTCGATTAGCGTTGCCTGCTCTTTAGTCATCGTGGCGATGGAGGAAATTCCTTGTAGAAAGGGCCTCAGCAGTAGCCTTGGCTGTTTTGGTAAGTTCCGCCAAGGATATTTTCGATATTGTTGTGATCTCTAATAGTATGAAGGAGCGACTCACAATGCTGTTTAAGGGATGAGAGGAGAATCGGACGCAGCAAGGGCAAGAGTCTTTCTACATCGAGGACAAGCACCCAGGCGTTTTGCGCGTTGAACCTGTGAGCTTAGGTGACTTGGGTCTTGGGGACTTGAAAATCGGCCTCTGGGTGGATAGCATGGGAAATGAAGTACTATACTCCAATATTGAGCTTTAGTTGAGACGAGGGTTTATTCATGGGTTGATGGTTGCATATTCTTGATGTATTCGGAGTCTATAACTCCAGTGAACAAACTATAATATTTCTATCACCTTGATCGAGTTCCCAGAAGAATAAGAACAGGAAAGAGAAGATCAACCTGTCTTAATAACGATCTATTCTCACATCCAGGGATCAATTGATGCATTAATCTTGTTTCCTGCCCTTTCAAACACCCACTTATCCACCATGGGTAGTTGACTTGCCCCACAACCCTTGACGGCATCCGCACCCGCACCAGAAGAAGAACCATTCTGACCTGGCCGCTGCGTTGTGAGGTGCAAAGAGTCCCACGGGCCGTCGGTAGGTGCGCCGTTGAGCCAAGGATACAGCTTACTTGAAGCGGTGTTTTCGCCAGGAGAAGCCACCCCGGCCGAAGGCACGGCCTTTGGCAACGACTCAAGCGTATCGAGATTGCCGATGTGCAAGCCTTACAGCCGGTTAGCACAAAGACACGCGCATTTTATAGTCTCCGCCAGAGACCCTTCTAAACGAAAAAAAAAAAAAAAAGATTATACCCACCCGCATTCGCAGAACCAGCCGCCATAGGACTCAACTCTACACGCAACACAACTAAACAAAGCACAACGGTTTAGCCACCACGAGGGGCTGGACAACCAACACCAAAACGCTACCTCCAACTTAGCCAGACAACAAAACACGCTCGGAAAAAAGAAATTAAGTTGCCCGACAACAACTCCCTACAAACCACAACCTCGTCGGTTCAGTACAACCCTTCCAACTAGACTTGAGCAGAGAAGCGTATCCGCTTCAACGGCAACACTCACTAAAGTTGTCTTATTGTACCCCATAATTTCGACTCCACGAAACACCAACAAAGTAGGCGTTACCGATAGTCGCGTAGCTCCCCAAAAAGAACCAAAGACTCACTGGTGGTTAGACTCCCGCCGTAGCTAAGCAGAAAATCACACCCGTGGGTGAAAGAGATAGACGACTGATTAAAACCAGTCCGAGGCTTTTCAAGGGAGAGTTTCTTTCCAAGAAGATTACAACTACGCGCCACAAACCTGCGTTTTTATAGTTGAGGGGAAATGTCTCGGGGCGGTCCTCCGGCCTCCTCTGACCAACCAAGTGGGGCCTCCGACCCCCCTCATCAACCCATTGGTTACACCAAATCCCAGGCTCTCCAACGCCCCCATACAAATTCGAGGCACATATACCCTCTCACTACCCATAAAGAGTACCGTGACCTTGAGGCGATGGGGCGCGCTTTCCTGTGAACAAAGCTAAGGACGAGAAAAGAGCTTCCCATGGCAGCCAAGGTTAGAAGTCAGACACAGAAACAACATCTATTGGCCGTCTACTCTACCTGCCACTCGTCTCCAACTGCAACACCTGTTCCACCTGACACTACATCACCGGACAATCCGATGCCTCCTCCTTCAATGCCTCCTTCTCGAGACTACAAAACCAAACTGGTTGCGATACTAATCCGGCTAGAAGCTTTACCCCTAACTTCTCACAACAAAGACTGCTCTTAAAAGCCTCCTCCAGCCGCCACAGAAACAAAGTCTCTAACTCTAAATCCTTCAGCCTCACAACAAGAGCCGAAACATGAAATGAGCCTCCAGCCACGTGTAAACGTTCATGAAAACAAAGAAACCCGGCGCTACGCGTGCGCCTGGAAAAGAGAGGTCTCGACCAACAAAACTCGCGCTTCAGACCATAAAAAACAACGTCCAAATCTCCCACTAGCGGAAAACACCTCTTGCCCGTAGCTCTAGAAAGATAGCCAACGCAGGAAACAAGTCCTCCGTCCGGAACTGGCGGGGCACATGGAGGCAAAAAGACAAACTCTTTGCCCAAACCGCCTTGTAATGGATGTACGACACCGCTAGGCCACTGCTGAGTAGCGACCAATATAGCTCTAGGAATTTCATCCGTAATCTCAAACGGGTCGTGTTCACCAAGAGCAAAACAAAGCCGAATCCAAGTTATACCATCTGGTAAAAAAGATCTGCCGTCGACAACACCGCAATCGGGATCGTGACATAAAAGAAGAGAGTTTCTCCGAAGCTTCCGTGCTTTTTCTAAAAGCCGAGAAGCATACGGCTTCTCCCATCTAGAAGACCAGTCCTCGGTGTCTTCCACATCATTCTTGACGGGGAAACACTCAACAATATCCCAATCCTGGTACTGACCGCTGCTCGCGGCCTGGGCGAAAAGCTTTGTAGCGCTACTGGCTTCCGGACTTGCCTCGAGCGCAATACTATCGACGAAAACGAAAACAACAGCGGCTCCACCATCACCTAGTCCCGACTCGACACCACCGTCTTTTGACGAAATGGGCACTTGGTCATCTGGAAAAACCATTGTGTAAAAACCAATTGCAGCCGCTCGTTAATTGTAAAAATGAGAACAACCAATCTTGATTGTTAATGACAATGCTATACAATTGTTCTCGATGGTAGATAGAGACAACTAACCGTGGCTAATGCACCTTCGTAGGACTTCTAGTCGTTATCCAACTTTGTTGGTCGAGGAAACCAAATCGTAAAAATAATGGTGTCGCGAAGCAGCCAGCTTTAGCTTTGTAAATAGTGGGCAATGTCCATCTTCCAACCCGGAGCCAACATCTGTATTTATACCCCGGAGCAACAGGCAAATTTTAGAAAACCAAACGCAAAGGAGTTCCACGTACTTCTTTCAAAGGAATGCGTCGTAAAAATAAACACAAAGACAAGGTGTATGACCTCAAGATCCATCCATTCAGTTTCAACCGTCCATTCCTTCCAGTTCTCTTTTAGTGTCTCCTTACCTACTAAAATCCCTTTGAGAATTTAATATAATTTTAGACTCTATTCTTCATCCCTTCGACACTCTTTACCTAGTACCAAGAGCTCAAGGCGGAAGCAATAAAGAACACAGATCGAGGCGGAAAACATGAGCCACAGAGAAACGAAAACGGAAATGCTGCTAGGAAATAGAGTTATTGGATTAGCTATCCCGCATGACCAAGTGACCTGAATCTCCTCCCACTTCCTGTTTCATATAACCCAATCTCTGTCGCCTGCCTTCGCCCCCGGCGAGCCTGGTGTGGAGGATACTCCCAACTGTGTAGCGTCGGCGCATTGGTCATTGTTCCTCTCTAGCATCCCACGTGTTAGCTACACTATTTGAATCTATATATACATATAGACAAGAGTCAAATCTATTATATTTTAGTTTGGTAATGGTATCTCTTGCTCACCTCCCTCAACGATGTTCTGTTCAGGAGCTCGTCGTTTTTCACTGGCCTGGGGCTTCTTAGCTTTTTTTATACCAATCCTCATCTTGATAGGGGACTTCTTAAGAGCCCATAGATAAAAGTTATTGTAACCGCCTGTGATGTCAAACTAATTTCTCCCAGTAATGGGATTGTGAATGTAATACTCGACGGCGTGAGGGAGGGTATCCCATTAAGATCCCTTACTAGCGGCGCCTACTCTTCCTCCTCGTGGTGATGGAAGAAACCTCTTGTGGCAAAGCCTTGACAGAGGTCTTAGTTGTTGCGGCAAGTTTAGTTGAGTACATTTTCGATAATATTGTGACTGCTAGTGGCATAAAGGAGCGGCTCTCTCTCAATGTTGTTTGAGAGAAGAGAGGAAAACCAAGGCAATCGGGACAAGAGACTTTTATACATCGAGTTACTAAGATTGAACTTACCGTTGAGAAAGGGTTTTTACTGATAGGTCACTGGTTTGTACAGGCATATTTTTAGTGGTTATAAATGGTCATAAATGCAGTGAATAATTTATGTCTTCATAAACTGTAAATACATCCTTCGAGATCCCAGAATCGGATATATAAGGAAAAAAAAGAAGAAAAAAAGCAGAAACATGCGAAATACGAAGGATAGGATCAACCTAACTGAGTGCTGACATGTTCTCATACCTATAGATCAATTTATGTAATAATTTCTTTTATCGTCCTTTCAAAACACCCACTTACCTGCCATCGGTAGTTGATTTACCCCCATGATTCACACCAGAAACCCAGCCACTCTGATCTGACCGCTGAGCTGTGAGATGCAAAGGGCTCCACGGGTCGTCGGAAGGTGAACCGTTGAGCCAGGAATACAACGGGCCTGAAGGGGTGTTTGCACCAGGCGAGCCAGAGGTACCTGCAGACCGGCTCCACTGCGAAGGGCCATCACTGCTAGTTCTAGAGGGGCAATGTTAGTTGAGGGGACTTGGCCAGGTAAGTGATTCGGGTGGTATTTTACTCACGCTTGGGATCCTCGCTTGCTGTTACCACTGCGCGGCGTACGAATAGAGGACAGTTGTGCGGCCGTGTATCCCCGGGAAGTACGCGTTTTGTGGGCTTGAGAAGTGTCCATCTTGCTTGAGGTGTTTTTTTTTTTTTTTTGCGGTTAGAAAGAGGTGTGTCTCCGCTCGTAAATTTGTCTAAGGGGTGGTGTTCTCTTTGGTCGCTAGCGATGAATACTCGGGAGAGATCGATGTTAGAAGAGTAAGAGGGATCATCGATGGCACAAAGCACTCATGGGCCCTTATATAGGCGTCATCCATCTTCGCATGATCCATCTTCGCAACTGTAACACACGTCGCCACGAAATCGCCCATCAGTGTAGTCTGTGACTCGAGTGAAGGAAGGCACACACTTCTGTGTCCAAGTGGCAGGAAAATGGGCAGAATATTAACTACGACGACCTCTAACAGGAATTGCGGTCTTGAAGAAGGAAATACTGCGGCTGGATCCAGTGGTGCGGTCAAACCCCTTGCAACGTGCGGCGGGCCGAAAAGGGTTTAGATCGACACCGCGAAGACACATGCGTGCATCTTCGAATCAAGGCAGAATGCACGGGGACAACATGGACGAAAGTGGAAATGCGGTCAGGAAATGGTGTCACTTGATTGGTTGCCCCATCTTGACAATGACTCAATGGCCGGATCTCCTCCGACACAACTGGAAGGAACGTGCCGAAAGTCCCCACCTTTGACTCGAGAAGTCGTGACCCAGAACCAGCGAGTCTAGTTACCGTCAATCTATAACCTCAAGCTCCCTGCTGCGATATTCCCGTGGGGACGGGTTCGTAGACCATGGTCTCCAAGTCGACTTGGTCCTCCTCTCTCGGAACCTGAATCACGACACTTCCAACGCTTCTAAAGCCCAAGGCCGAGTACAGGTGCAGGCCGACCGACCCGGTGACCAAGGTCACCGGAATCTTTTCCTTCTTGGCTCTGTCGAGCTCGTTACACAGCATTTTATCAATTTTTTTGGGTCTGGCTAGAAGGACCGTGTACTGCCTGCCAGGAGGACTGTGTATCCACTTTTTCTATTCATCCAAGGTTCTACCGTCCCGCAATTACTTTACCGATTTGAGAACTATTATATACGGGAACCAACTACGGAATTAAAATAGTAACAAGTAATATCACAGCAAATTGATTATTGAATTGAATTGATGATCGAATTGACAATGGAATTAATGTGACCGAATTGATGATGGAATTGGTGATGGAATTGGTGATGGAATTGGTGATGGAATTGGTGATGGAATTGGTGATGGAATTGATGATGGAATTGGTGATGGAATTGGTGATGGAATTGGTGATGGAATTGACGATGGAATTGACAATGGAATTAATGATTGAATTGATGATGGAGGTTGTGATAGATTACGGTGTTAAAGGGAGCTAAAGTTTTTGGAACTACAAAGGTACTTCATGCGTAGACTGGCAGAACCTCGGATGAATAGAAAAAGTAGTTCTCTTAGTAGGTAGTATACAGTCCTTCTTGCTGGACCCATTTGTTTTTCTGGTAAGGTCATGATCACCACCCACGATTTTGGGGCTCGTATCCACGCCCTAGTTTCGCCTTGTCGATGGAGGAGATATCCCAAACTGAGAATCCGACAATCCTGCTGGCACTGGCACCAGCACTGGGCGCCTCGGCGACCAAGACCTACCAATCATCATTGACTGGGGAAATAAACTGCTCGTAGAGGAGACGGGTGTATTCTGAATGGTCTTCGGATACTCTCTCTTGTATACGAAACGGTAATTCCGCTTGGGGTCGTATGGCATGGCAGTGAGGACAATGCCGACAATCTCGCTGAGGTCGTCCAGCGTCGCCTCCCGTCCATGGTGGATTTCTCGACCATTTAGTCCTGGGGCCCACTCAAAAAGTGTCAAAAATACAAGTCGATTAGCTTTGCTTGGTGTAAACAACCAGGAGCGAGGCAGTGTAGGTTAGCCCCGGAATGATCCTCCCAGTCGTGGGGATGCCACATTCCTAAGGCATTTGAAAACATTGGCTCCAAGCTCAACTTGGTGACTCGGCGTCTGATAAGTTGGGGTGTCGACCATTGCCTGAATAGGATATACGGTCAGGCCGATGTTCACCTTGACAGATAAACCAATGTCTGCAGCCTGCCTTCACCGGCTCGCGTCTGGGAAGGAGGAGCCCGCCCGCCCAACTGTGTAGTGTTTGTGGTACATTGGGCATCGCTCCTCTCTCGGATCCCACGTGTGGCCTTACTGTTTGAAAGCCGTCCTGGTGCACCTAACCGAGAATAACGATGACACTGAACACGAATAACTAACGCATCAGATCACCATCTAATTCTCCATTCCGAGAAACTAATCACGGGGTCCGGAGGCGGGACGTACATCCGAGATTTACCAGGGTAGAAGCGTCGAATATCTCCGTCACCCTCCTCCAGTGGTCAAATGAGGCTTTCTTCCGAAGGAGTTCGAGTGCTGTTAAACCCACCCAGCTTTCTGATGCGCTGCGCACTACTTCGCCCACCTAAACTGTGGCTATAGTGGAAACAATGAAGGGGGGCGAGGCACATACGTTCGCGTTCTCTCAATCCCTCATCCCCCAACTCTGTCCCAATCCCAGCCAGTCCCTTCTCGGGTCTGACCCACTTGGGACACACAGTAAGGGCCTCTCTTGGCCTAGGAGGTGATTGATAGATGGAACTGCCTCCAGTAGCCTGTGGGAGTTTTAGGCATATAAGGTGCATGGCGATTGATGCGAGTGCTATTAGATGACTTGCCTCAACTCTCTCGTCGGTCTTGATTTAGCTTCTGCCACCCTTCTCCCGCGTTCTTCTTGCCTTCCCTGCTTTTGTTGTTCCAAAGCCGCACCCATTGTCGTTTCTCAAAAATTGTCTCCAACTGCTGGAGGACCCAACTCGGCACGCCCTCCTTTCCGACCTCATCAAACACCTCGCTTGTGATCTTGATGACTGTACCGGCGTCGGCGCCCACGTCCAGGACGTACTCGGCGAAGACGGCTCGCACCTTGTTCGTCTCCTCGTTCGAGTACCCGCGCCCGACGACTACGGCTCGAGGTCGAGGTTCGATGGCCCTCGGCGCGAGGGCGAGGTCTTTGGTCGAAAAGGGATCAGATTCGAGAATGCCGCCGATGATGTAGCCGTGGGGGTGGATATGGTCGTGGATGGTCCGCACGACGGCGCGGTTCTGGCTGAGGGAGAGGATCGAGATGGCCTTGCTTGCCATTTTGGGAGAGTGCTATCTAAGGGTCAGTTTGGACAGCTCCTCTGATTGTTGCGAGCCGAAAACAGGACGAGGGAAAAGCTGGGTGGAAATAGGAAACTAAAAAAAGAATCTCGAAGGGGGAAAAACTTACTGTACCGGCGTTTGACAACAGCGTCCAGAAAACGTAGAGACAGCCTGCTGCGAAAAAAGTCGCGAGGATATAAGAAGAGCCGTTTGATCTCCTGAGATTGTTGGGAGACGTGAGTGTGGTCGGGGATGGGAGTTGGAATACCGGGCTCCTTGACAAGAAAACAAGAAATGGGACGCGACGGCGAGGCGAACGTGTCTTTAAATAGTGATAGTTTTTCAGCAGGTAGGGCAGGTCGCAGGTGAGAATGAGTAGACAGGACATTGAACAAGGCTTTGAACAAAGCCTGGCCAGACAGCACCGAACAATTAAAAAGGCAAGCTGCACCACGACTTCCTCACTACCTCGCTGGCTCCCTAAGATGGCAGGACCGGGCAGGCACCCCTGACAGCACAGGGGAGGGGAAGGGAGGAGAGCGCAAGGACATTGGGGAGTCCAGATCCTACAGTTTTCGTGCTCCATCGGGTTTATTATGCCAGGTCCCGAATACTGATCATGTTCTTTCCGTTTGAATCAATGATCAACTGCATTGATACATGACAGAATCGAATAACGACCAGACAAGTCCATGTTCCTCTCCCTCTCCAACTCATTGTCGAGGATTGCATCACAAACCCCTTGTCGTATACCGAGGTACGCCACCGTGGGTCTCGAAGATGGGTTCGAAAAGAGCCACACTTGCAGAATGTGAATCTTGAAATCCGAATTTAATCTACATCAATGTCATGCTCACCACTACATCACCTCGCTCTCTCTGCATCTTTTCACGGTCCCGCCTAACCTCCGGTCGTTTCAAACCACATCCCCTTTTCCACAACTCAAAGTTTACGAGGGGAAAACCAGAACTGTCCCCCACCACCTAACCGCCCCTATCAAGATCCCATTGATAACCCTTCCATGCAGTCCCTCAATCTCCCTCTCTCGAAACTAATTTCTATCAAAATAGGTTCAACAGGAACAAGCCAAGCTGGTACACCCCACCAATCTTGCACAACTTCAAGAAGCATGGACCAAGCTTCTTTTACTCTCGTCGTCCTCTCACAGGTGCCCCATTCTCTCCTCATCACCCCGAGGTGCCCACCATGACGGAGGAGCAGGCCGGAGCCCTCGATGCCGTCCACTTCACGGCCGTGAAGCACCAGCTCGTCATCAAGCTCAGGCCCGGAGACATCGGGGTCTTCAACAACATGGCCCTGTTCCACGCTCGCAACGGCTTCGCGGACCGAGGAGGGGAGTTCGACAATGGTGATGCCATGCATACCGATGCTCGTCTTATCGTTGGTGACAACTCCGAGTTGGAAATGAAGTCCATAGTGAGCGGTACCCGTCATATGCTACGCCTTTGGCTGCGCAGTTCAGACAACCGCCTAGCATGGGAAACACCGGAGAAGCTCAGGCAAAACTCGCAGAGGATTTATGGCGAGAGCAAGGCGAGGAAGATTGCAAGATGGGATATTCATCGTGTGCCACATATCAATCGTGTTCTGACGAGGCATTTTGCGTGTTTTTGAAGCGCTTAGCAGTTTCCATTCTGTTCTGCCTATTACTGTGAACCCTCCTTTTGTTGTTCCCCTATTCTGCTATTCATTCTGTTATTGCGCACAGTTTCATTCTTTTCCTTTCATGTCTATACGACCTTTTCACGAGTTACATACGAAGTGAAGAAAATCACCCCAATGTATTTGTTGTTACTCCTATAGGCACTTCCTGTCCGGAATACCTTACAAAGTCCTGATAGCTACTGAGAATTTATGGACGAAGGTATATCAAACAAGATTGATTCATATTCAATATAGGAGAGTGTCTAGTTCCAATCTTGTCTTTGTTTATTCTTCTCCTTCTTCATTCTTCTCCTCGAGGAGAAGGACCACCGATCTTTGCCTCCCACACTTTCCTGGATGCAAATTTCGAGAGACTTACAATCTTACCTTGGAAACATGAAATCTACGAGTGAGGGAGCGGGGATTGCCGGGACTCTGTCGAATGTATACACCCTTCATCCTTTGGGGCGTTAAATGATTCTGACGCTCTCGGGGTGCTGCTGGAAATCCATCTACCCGTCAGGAGTTAGGATGTTAAACAGCGCTTCGTCTTAGGCTGCTTACTGATTTAAAAGGTGTGGTTTTAAGATATTCGGGCAGTTCTCGATAGGTGAGAGACCTGGAGAGCTAAGCATATTCCATAGAGTAGATTGTATGCGATCTTTACATGCGATATTTGGCGAGCCTGGCCCATGCTCAGAGTCTCCGTCTTCCTCCATCTTCCGACCTCTCCTAACTGCAGCTTGGAAATTCTCCCAGCTATTATAATTGATCCCATCCATGATACACCTTCTCATCGGCCTAATGTCCTCATGCGGCGCAATCTCTTTCCTCTCCCACGGATCCCGGTAGATCCCCGTCACCAAGACGGGCTCCTCGGCATCGACTCTCTTGCGGTTCTCCTTATCGCCGAGGATAGGTAGAGGAGAGTCAGCTTCGCCAGCGTCCTGACGGAGCAGGAATTCCAAAAGCTTGCTCTTTTGCTCATCGACGAGGGAGTAGATGCGGTAAGTGACGCCAAATCTGTCGGAATGAAAATAAATGTCACTGGGCTGTTTGATGTTAGTCGCTCGGCTTTGTCTTCAAAGGCTCGGAGTACTTCAAAGAGGGGGGGAGGGGGGATGGGAGAACAAAGAGGACCATCTCGTACATTGGCATCAGGGATCTTCGCCGGATTACGCCGATCAAATAACACGACACCACCTAGGATACACGCTTCTGCCCAATACCCAACACCATCATGAACCCCATCGGGGTAGCCGTCGTAGTTCGTGTACCAACGATGAATGAAGAGCGTCCTCAGGGGCATTAAACTTTGGTACTTTTCAGAGAGGATCGCGCCCAGCCGATGGTCTCCGTGCCCGTCTATCTTGGACGGCGTCGACGTGGTGAAGTCATCATCCTTGTGGAAACCGGGTTCTGACTTGCTGAGGTTGACGGCTATCTGGTGTATTGCTCGGGTAACGAGCTCGACTAGCCTTGTATTGAACTGTCTCGATCCTGGCGCCGCTGTCATGAATGCGTGCAGAGGCTTTTCCGGGAAGTTAATGATGCCACGTTACTCCAGTATCGACTTGTTGGAGAGGAAAGCAAAAACATTACCTCGACAGCAAGTCTGAGGCTATGGGGTCTAAATTGCGCACTCAGCTCCAGTAGTCGGTCCATTGCTCTCGGGCAAAGATTTTTGTGTTGTTCACCAAGCGGATGGAGATAAGTTTCGAACCGCCGTATCGATCCCGCTCTACGCTTGCTGTTGGTGCTCCGTCTATAATTTGGGCTAATGTTGCCTTGGCGATATCTGTACAGAGGACATTTGTAACTGCATTGACAAGATATGCCTTGTGGACCGGCCCGGGCTATTCGGCGGACGCCATTAACGGCCGGGGACGGGAGTCCTCGTTAATAATAGTCGGGAGCCCTGCCATCTTGCAGACCGTGACAACAGTCCTAAGCCAGTTATGTATTGGGCTGTGACAGTTGTGAACATATCAACGATAGAATTTGGACGAAGATTATGGATCGTTCATTGTAGGGACAAATGGCTTTGCTAGGGGTCTCCTACAGCCAGTCCTTGTGCCGTGACGGTCCGCCAATCCTTTTCCAAGAGCAAGCCGATCCTTGGGTCTATTCGTAGGAGCTCCTTAGTGGCGGCATGGAGATAAAGTATCTCCCGATTTTGACTAACGGAGATATGAAGTGACAACTTGTCGCGCAGGCAGTGCTCGTTGACTTTCTATGAGACTATGCGAGATGCGTAGCACATCGTGCAGGATTCGACAGGATCACTGCGTTTAGAACTCTGAGTTAAGAGTGGTGTTAGGTTTAGCCATTACACTTCTTGAAGTTGCATTTCCTGCGGGGTGAGGAGTCCGAGAACTACATGTGAAAGCATATGCGTGGGAATAGTTTTAGGATTTGCAAGCATCAATGAAGTGTCGTCCATGTTGATCGGTCTAAACTAAGTGGTGAAACATCAATGATCCCCTCCTGCACGAAACGATCCACCTCAGCGGCTCAGCCACATAAATCCACGTTCACTGGGCTGCATCTTTTCTGATACGAGTCTTGGCACCAATGCTAGCCTTCTACAAGTATGTTTTATGCTCTAACGGGTAACGCAGTAAGGATAGGAGTGTTACGATTACCAGCCGTGGGGGCTGCGCAACATCTGGGCTGTGCCTCGTGTACTAGTTTAGAGCACACTCATACAAAAGAGTGTTGAGGGACAGGGAATGTCTACATCACCGGTACCACTTGATACTATAGTAACTACCCGACCACTTCATAGGGTTAGAGCCTCAGGATACCCTTCCTGCCGTAGAAGACGGGAACTTATCACGAAGAAGCCGCGTGTCCATTTGAGAAGAAGGCTGTGGGATCGTCGACCAGAAAACGGGAAGGAAACATTCGCTACACGCGAAGCTAATTTGTCAGAGCCGGGCAACACAACCCAAAACTCAAGGGGACTACGCTTGCCCCGGAATATGGGCGCATAGACTGGGAACAGCGCAGCTTCGGAAAAGGTCCAATGGTCAAGGAATGGTCGTAATGGTCTCGTAGGACATCGGGAATTCAATGATCAGTAGGAAACTGCATCGCACAGCTTCACAGTCAAGGGAGACAAGAACATCGTAGTAATAAAGGAATAGAATTGAAAAGATGAATAAACGAACGACTTCCACCAAACAGCTCTCAAGATTCAAGGGGAACGACTGATCAACCGACTTCAAATTCGTCCCTCTTCGCACATGAGCGAAAACTGTCTGCCTTCCTCCCTTCTTCCATGGTAGTGGGAACTCAGAGGTCCTTATATATGTGTGAGTGAGGTCAGAAGTGGCTTCTTGACTTCATTGTGGCTGTGGTTCCCTTCAGTGTGGCTCTTTGGGATACTAGCAGCACTGCTCACCAACACACTAAGACAGTCCAGACTCTTTGACACATTCATCAGTAAATGGTTCTGAATAGAAAAGAAAATCGCTGTTTAATAAATTATGCTATCGCTTAAAAGTCTACAAGGATATCTTAAAAAAAAAACCATTGATGCCACATTCCCGCTCCCCTACGGTTCTATGTATCCCGTCGTCGTCTTGCCCATGTTCCACACACCATCAACTATCCAATTGCCATTCTCTTCACTCCAGAAATGCTGTGGTATCCTATCGACTCTTGGCCTCAACGGTCCGTCCACTCCCATCCAGTTCCAAAAGTCGTGCCAGAGCATTAAATTGCTCGGCCTCCCCTCAGTCCCTTCAGACATCTTCTTGAGCCCGCTCTCATCGAAACACTCGGCCACCTTGAACCATAACGCCTTATCCTTGAGCTGGTGTACGGCAACCACATCCTCTCCAGACAGGGCATGCAGGCTCCCTTGAGAATGTGTGGCCTTCCTCGCCCACGCCGTCCCATCCTGGCGCGAGTCGCCGTCGGCGTAGTCGAATTTCTCCGTGCCCCTGAAGTTGACAAAGTTGACTGTCTGCTGCCCCTTGAGCATGAGCAGCCCGACAGCCATATCCTCGGGCACCACGACGTTAAACTGGCTCTGCAGGTCGGCCAGCAACTCCACGATGTCCCATGTTACTGTGTACATCGACCCGTGCGGAAACGTGAGACCTTTGCGGTAATACAGCTGCCCGATTATCGTCCTTTCCACCGCACTCGTAACGTGACCCGCCTCGTCGATAGACAACCGCGGAACAAGAAACCTATCCCAGAACCCGCGAGCATTAAGCCAAAGGTCGGTATCGATCTTGGACACGAATTCGTAGGTACGGTTTTGGCCGAGGAGCCATTTATATAGCTCAAGAGTCTTGACAGTATTCGCGGTGATGTGGTCCTCCTGCAGGTGATCTAGAACAATCATGTCTCCAAACGTGCGGTTCTCCATGGCCACAACCTCGGTCCAATTCGGGCCCGGGTTCGAAACAACAAAGCGTCTGTCGAAAGGCAGGTCTCGGTATAAGTGCATCCATGTCGACCGGATCAGCATGCGTCGCTCCACATCGCACGCGGCGCTGACGACCGCGGTCAGCCAAGGTTTCGGCGTCGTGTCATTCTCGTCCTCCAGCGGTTTCTGGATCGGTGTGGAGGGGAAGGGGTGTAGCGGGTATAGCGTCGGGACTTGGTGGATATCTTGTCCATTGATGGTCAGGTCGAGGTTCGACGGCTCGAAAGACGGGCGGTTAGGTGGTTGTCGTGTGGAAAGGTGGATGGCGAAAATGGTGCAGATGAGGCAAACAACGACGAGGCGGACGAACGGTTTCGGGAGACACTTCGTGGAGGACCATATCCTGCGGGAGCTGGGCGAGAAGGACCGGGCCAAGGCCATTATTGTGTAGAGTGGAGGGTCGCCGACCGGAAAAGGGGTGCCGGCCAAGAGAGAAAGACGCCCGTGAGGGAAAAGAGGAATCGCGGATTAGGGGAGATGAAGGTTCGGTGGACGTGTCAAAGCCATGGAAGGCAAAGAGAACGAAAACCTGATCCCTTTTCTCTTGGTAATTATCGTGTGTGTTCTCAAGGGCAGCATCGGTTTACAATACCGGGGATGAATCCTCCAAAAAGCTGGAGTTTTGGCCGAACGAGTACAGTACGATGGATCAACAATCGAAGTCTGGAATGCGGTCTGGGCTGGACCTACGTTTTGGGAAAAAAAATCAAAAGCACCCTTGAATGAAGCCACCGATCCTGGCATGAAACGATTGGCTTATGGTTCCACAGGGCTCAATATGCTGGGGGCACTAGTTATGAACTAATCTTAACTTTCCGGATACCACCAGAATAGCCTTCGATGATTACTGGTCTGAGCGGTCTCCCATTCTCAATCCCGCCTGGGTCTAGATTCGAGCCCCTGTCGTGGCGGTGCTCGCCCCTGGAGCTTGGAAGCATGATTGGGCAGCCTAGTGACTAGTGAGCCCCTGTGATGCAGGTGAATCATGATCAGTGGATCACCCACATCGGTTCACAGCCACCCACGCCGCCAGAGAGTCTCTAGAGATGGTTTGTCCCCTAAAATGCACAAAGCACCTCGGTAGTGGAGTCGGGATTAAATTGAGGACATCGATCGAGCGAAGTAGTTTGACTTCGTATGATTTCGTGGTTTAGAAGGGCGACACTGCACGTGTACGCTGCATCAATCATCTCGTAACCCAGAAGTAGGCGAGGCGCATGTGCCAGTCTGCCCATCATACGTATTTATATGAGGCCACCTTATGATGTGTTCCAGGCTCAGTATAATTACGTGGCTGGGCTCGCTATTGTCATGTCCTTTTCACCGACCAGATCATGGACGGTCTAAACAGGACGCTCCGCTCAAGTTTCATTGTTGATTCCTGACTGGAAGGATCAAGGCTTTTATGAGAAATTACGAGGGACGAAGGAAGACGCTGTTCCTGCGCCTCATCCTAGGCATGTTTGGCTTTGTTTCATTAATCACGTGCACCCCAAGTGCTGGCTCTGTCTACTTTTAGTATTTTTAGTACCCGTTGCTCCGCCTCCCGTCCGGGTCCCGCTGAGCCAGGTGTTTTCCCAGCGTGCACCGGCAGCAACCGCAAACTTCTGTCCAAGGCCAGTTATCGCCACATTCCCGACGCCCATATCAAACGGCTTATCTCCAGTCTCCATCTTCTGAAGAGACGTGTCCTACCAATCGAATATTTGTAGAGGGCTCTAGTTCTGCGGAATGGTTGATTGGGTTTTTGTAGACCTTGTTCCAAGATGGCAGGTTGGGAGGCTCGTTGGTTCCTGCTGATCGAGGGAAACTTTAATAGGTGCTCAGTTTATGTAGGTGCTGATTAGTTCCGTTGCGATTGGCGACAAAATCCCAACCTATAGAGAGGTGAGCCAAAGATCTGCTTTCCACTGCCAAGGAATTTGAGCTTCGACCGAGCTCAGTCGCGGTCAAATCGAGGCTGGGACTGCGATGCTGCGTATCAGGCCTCTAAGCTCGATGGTGGCGTGGAGCCGCTCTCGACAATGGGTTTCAAAGCACCATACGTTTGGCTGGCACATGGAGAGAACGGAGCGAGCAGAAGACGTCGAGAGCGCGTGGACAGGGCTTGGACCACTCCAACGGGTCGGACTCGGTCGGGAATGTAGCCGTACAACGGACGCGAACCCGATTCATTTAGCGAAACTGCCTAGGAACAGCAAACCTCTTCCTTGTCCTGATAATCAAAAGTACCCTTACTCAAGGGAAGGAAGTGATACTCAACTCCGTACCCGGGCCGCGCCTCCCACTTCTAGAGTGCTCACCCTCGCCTGGAATACGGAAGGAGCCTCCTTTCTCATTCTCTCCTAATATCGAATCACCCAATGGCTTATCTAATATATTGTGTGATCACAAGCAAGATGTTGCTGAAATTGACTTCCACTTGACGCTAGTCTTATTGTTTTCTCCCAAGTCGCATTTCACAACAAAAAAACACCACCATCTTGCAAAATCCGATTTACTACTTCTTCCTCTTTCATCACCTTCTTCGAAAGCCTGATCTAATACTAACTGCATTCACCATGGTTTGCCCGTGGGTATGACTCCCAAGTCGCAAGAAGCGTAGTCAGTACTATCGGGAAGCCGACGAGTTTCTTACGGCCAATGAAACAACACGCGCGGCTTTCGGGCAAGGCATCCGCTTCCATCAAGCAAAGCCTGTTTTCGACCAGCCGACCGAGGTCGGTCAAGGCCTGAACCTATTGCCTGATATGGAGGAGCGATTGCATCTTGCTAGGAGAGCCCAAATGTCCATCCGCAGCCAACATACAAAGGATTATAATGTCAAAGACTACGCCTTTGACCTGGTCCAGCCATCCTCGTTCGTGTTCGTCGATCCGGGCTGGCTCAGAATTATGTCAAAAATCGAGGGGTACATGCGGTACCGTCTTCTAACAGGTGTAGAACCTTTCTTAGCAATGTGTACGTGTATATATGCCTGAGACTGTCTCCTCTTCCCTTGATGTTACTGTACTAATAAGTTGCCTTATAGTTCTTCAGCGAGGTTCCAAGATCCAAGCTTCCACGACGCCTTCATCGAATCGCCCAACGCCAACCTCTTCCACAACCACATCGCGAAAACATAAAGTCGTCAAGACTCTAGCATCAGCTAAGGGAATGGGACGGGGTGAGTCTGAGAAGGCATATAAACCTAATCGAAATGACGACGAGGTTTCACGAAACGAAAAAGAATCACAACTTGTAGGTCACCAGAGGTTAGCTAGCCTCTTCTTCCAAGCAATCAAGACTAAGATATGTCTTAGGCCCTAGAAAGAGACCGAGCCGCCTGCGTTATCACAGGATCCAGTCACCCCGAAACCTGCCACATCTGGCCATTCTCCGTGAATAACAACGTCGACAACTTCACTAACACCCGAGAGGTTCTTAGTAGGTCGCTAGGATTGCCAAGCCCTAGCCTTTTCTCCAGCCTAACACAACTACTAGCACCGGATACCGATGAGCTCGGATCCTCCGATAAGGCTTGGAATATGATAGCCCTCAGCCCCGAACCCCATCATTACTGGTCAAAAGCCTACTTTGGGCTGAAGTGGATTGGAACCGATAACTTGACACCGAATGACAATGGCCTTGCCACATTTAAAGTCGAGGCGTTGGCTTCCGCGAGGTGCTGTCAGTGCACTGGAGCGGAGGCTTGGAAAGCTCAAGCGGAGTAACCACAGTTCTTTTCCCGAAATCGACCTCAACTCGGAGAAGACGGTAAACTTGGTTCGCGACGCTTTGAGAGAAGCATGGACGCCACCCAACTCAGTTTTCCGGGAACGTGCTAGGGCGAAGTATCCCTCGTCCGGTCGCCCAGTCGAGACAGGGCGTATCATCTCGCTTAGAGTCAAATGCAGCGACTTGGATAAAACCGAAACTCTAATCAAAGCACAATGGCTTGCTGTCCAAATGGCAGCACTGTCCGGCGCTGAGGAAATCGCCGACGAACTCATGAGGGAACCTCCTTGGCCAATGAACGGGCCTCCACTTCCCATACTCTCTTCATTATTCCCTCGTGAGGTCGAAGATCAGGAATAACGGTTACCAGATCCGTCAATACCAGGGGACAAGAAATAGAAGGCGTCTCCACCTTCGGTGGAACCCGACAGCCCTTAAGGTTAATCGGCGCATGGGAAGCAGAGGACAAGGGGTCTCCGGCCAACTATTTTGGACTTCCTCTAACCAAAGAACAGTAGAGGATCTCTCCTTTCCTAATTGGCCTACCTGAATGTGGTAGTAGCTGGTAATAAAGTCGATGAAAAGTAATTTTACTTTTACATCCTCCAGTCTTTATCTAACTCTAGGCACTCAACTTCTACAACTAAATTTCTACTGGTAATACATTTGATATGATACATTAACTGTAAATCGATTCTGCCTTCTTCTTTTCCATCAACGATAGGAGAGGAAAATGATTTGTGAGTGAGACACGGCTTGCAACACCACACAGCCCTTCAACAGGCGACAAATATGACTCCAGCATATACATGTACTTCAACACCCTGACGATACTTCAATATCTCAGTTTTACTAGGGACAATGAATTAAGCTTTGCCCAGTAAAGGGGGGAGTCCATGGAGGATATTTAAACTAAATTCGTCCGAACAATTACGCCATTAAATGCACCAATGTCCGTTCGTAACGCCTCCGCCAGTGAAGATAAATCAGAAAGAATGGAAAACCCAAACTCCATACCTGCCCTCGGCCCTTTAGGTACATTTATCGCCCGACGAGAACGTTTAGTGCTTCGTCAACTATTGACCATTCTCGGCGCCAAACTTAAACTGAGGGGCTCTTTAACAAGGACTCCATCCTCTAGGTTCATTTAAATATAGGTTACATTATCACCGCAGCGGCTGCATACTCTGAACCGAAATCTGGAGCTTCTTGGGGTCGAAATTCATGATATCCATCGAGGACACATTAATATCACTCGTGGCGAGTCTTGAGTGCTGTTTAGATTGGGCGTCCGCGAATATTATATAACTATACTCCTCAGTATTCTATCCCTATTGAGATATAAAATCTACATCTTGCTTTTCTGGACCTTTCCAAAACTCCCCAATCTCTTCGCAGCACGAGCTGCCTGGACCCTAAAGGCATAAAGGAACAATACAGCTACGATTAGGAATCCGGCAATGCCGCAACTCAACCAGAAGTATTTCTCGTCGTGCTCAGCCTCGGCGATACCTCTTACATTCATGCCGAAGTACGAAGTGAAGAAAGATAGAGGTAAGAAAATGATGGTGACGATGGTGAAGAGCATGACGGCCTTATTCTGGTGGTCTGCCACGATTGCCAGTTCGTTTTGTTCCACGGTTCCCAACAAAAAGAGCTAAATGCTGTCAGTCTGGCTTGAGTTCTGCAAATAAGTGGGATGGAAAAAGAAATACCTCGTTGAGGGCTGTTTGGTAATGATCTAGAATCGCGTCGAAGCTCGTCTTCTCCGCGGTGACTTGGACTAGGGCCCAAGTCGCACGATCGATCGTCGACTCAGCTTCGGGGTCGACGTTAGCATACTCTCCCGCTTGTTCGTACTCTTGTTCCATCCTTTCGCAATCCTTCAGGAGCTTTTCCATGAGATCCACTTTGCGCGCCGTCACGGCTTGTATAACGCGGAGTTCATCGATGCTGCGAAGATACTTCCGAACCAGGCTGACAGCTTCTCCGCGCTCCCACGGTTTCTTTTGCTCGTCTTTCTATTTTTTTTACATTGTTTAGCTTTAATTGTCTTTCGCCTTTGGGTACGGAATCTTTTTAACTTACCAGGAGGACGGCCAAGTCTTGATAGACGTTGAGCAATTCTGGACAACCGGTGCCAGCTCGCGTACTATTCGGGGTTGTGGCGATTTCGGTCATGAGGAATACAGCCAGCCACTCGGCGGTCTTTCTATGCCACCGGGACGTCCCGGAATCCAGGAAAGTGTGTGAGAGGTACGCTAGAGCGGAGGCTAGTGGATTTTCCATGATCTCGTCTGCATCATCCAGCCAGTCGGGAAATTCGTTGCCGTTGTAGTTTATCCCGGGCTGCGAAGAGAAGGTGAGGAGAAACCCTGCGATTGCGCGCAATTATGAGCATATGGAGACGGGCTTCACTAGTAGCTGACATGTCACTTACCATCTTCTCGGTGAAACGCTCGCCAATGTGAGATCATCACGAGGGAGTCCTTGAAAGTAGGGTGTTCCGAAACAGCCTGGTTAAGCTTGGAGACGTCGCTTGCTAGCTTACGGTTCCGCAGGTCCAGATCCCCAAGAACTCTATCACGCATGGTGTAAGGAAAGTCCGCCTTGACGAGCTCCCAAAACTCCAAATTCTGCTGAGCTACTTGACCGCGCCACTCCAGGTCATCGGCAACAACCTCGGAGAAACCTTTGAGCAGATCTTCCGTGGGGCCGTTCTTCAACGAGTCGATTTGGGACAGAAAATTCCAAGCCTCGACTTGTTCTTCGTACAAGTGGCGATTGTAGAACGACATGACTTGCAGATTATCAAGATACGGCCAGGCTGGATGGCCTGCTAGCAAAAACGGCTTCCCATGCTTCGCACTTCCGCTATAATTAAAAATATCCTCCAGTGTCTATGGGGGAAAGGGGTTAGTTTGTCAGCCCCAGCTGCGCAGATTCTTAGCCGTTTCATGGCATTCGTCGTTCTGGTCGTCGATCAGGATTTTGTCTTACAGATTGCAGAAGCCCAGCCCCAATGTTAAGATGAACCCAACGAACATGCACGTCGTCAGGCTTTGATTGCACAATGCTTTCTATCTCCGATAATGGACGTGTATACCGCGTCGCCCTTTTCTCATAAAAGTCCACAACGTGAACTGGAAGGGACGCTCTCGCCGGAAAGAAGAAGCGGCATGCGTCGCGGGCGTCCAGCACGGCCTTGTCGTTGAAGCGATTTATCGGCAGGTCCGACGAGGTGGGTTTCCTGCCGAGAAGACGTAGTCGACTCCCAAAGGACGGCTGCTGAACATGTCGGAGAGCTTCGCGGACTTGTTCACGTGTCTTATTCCTTTCGGCGCGGGCTTTTTTCTTCGCCTCTGTATTCTTGACGGGTTCGGGTGGTGTAAAATTGATGAGAATCTGCCGCGTGCTTATGGTGACATGTGGGCGGGTGTCGACGCCATGGTGCTCTTGCGCGATGCGGCGTGCGCGACGCGAGGGTAAATTGCTGAGGTTTCTGCAATGTTGTTTACTACCATCGGGTGTGCTTGAGCTGTCCGACCGAGTCTTTCCCTCGGTCGAGAGGTCCTGAGAGGGGCTGGAGGATTCGGATGACATCGAAAAACAGGCAAGAAAATTCGTGGGTAGGCAACTTCGAGGACTAACGTGAGTTGTGGGGGAAAAAAAGGGTCCAAGTTTGATCTCTTGTTTCGGGAAGGGAGGCGGGAGATTTTTATCTATGCCGTGTTGATATGCGAAACCTCCCAAAAAGGCAAAATATCTTACGTGCGTACTGTCAGCATGCAAGAGGATCAATATTTGGTCCTCAAACTCCTCCCGCTGCAACCATAACCAGCCCTTCTTGGGGCTGAGTGCTCACGGAGCAGGGGTTTGCGCAGGGGTTGGGATATCCAGTCGCCATCATGAGATAGACGCCAGGCCCTACACCGCCAACGCTGCGGCCAATGGTGGGCAGGCAAACCGTACGCGCCCTCCATGAGGATTTGGGTCTTGACGAAATTGGGCGTTGTGCTAACCGATTTGAATGAATGCCCAAGAGTTTCCCAATTCCTTCAGGACTTGCATGAGGCGGTGTTCAAGCCGTTGAAGAGAAGACTCGTTGGATGAAACAAGGGCGGGAGCACCCGCCGAGCCCCGCCCCCAATACCAAACTCCTAGTGACAGCACCACTTTTTGATAGCGCTAAATGGTAGAGGGACCTGTCAAATTGGAAAGAAGAAGTAAACGTACTCAGTACTATTTTGGCCCGACCAAGGTAGTGGTTCTCTGTTTCGACACCACCACGACACCGCCGTTATGTTCTTGTCACCCGATCCCCTGAGAAATATTGATTTCTATAAATATCGCTCTTGACACTGCCCCCGACTTGCCTCCAGGAAAACAATGTTGAATCAATCATACGACGACCCGAATTGACAACCTTGGCAGTGTCGCATTTCCGATTTCGCACAATGCTGCAAGTTGAAGATATTCTAGCTCTTTAATCCCTAGTTTAATCGGCTTCGCCAACCTCGGACAGAAATCTCGATCAAGGCAACATTTATAGTACACCTTGGCGAATCGCCATCAGCTTCTCCAACCCCGGGCCAACTCTAAATCATACTTGCAAAACGTAATGTAGCCGGCTGCACGCCCGTTTTATATTATATCTCCGACAGCTAGGAATAAGTTACTCATTTATCCGCCCGCGAGCTTGCATAGTGGTAAAAATAACATTCATTGATAACATTGCCTCTCTATAACGCCTCGAGAAACCTGTTTCCAGGCTAGCATGAACATGGCCTCTCAAGTGTTTATCAGTTATTAGTTGAATACAGTTCGCGAAAGAAAGAGAAATAGAATCCAACGGACTAAATGTATAAAACATTACGTCAAGTTTAGTCAAAGCCGAGTCCAATTTGGTATGCTGAGACGAGACTGGAGGGGGAGAAATACACCTGTAAAACTTTGACATCCGTGTACCACACGAATTTAATCATCCACTTGCATTTACAACTTGCCCTTGCTGTTAACCGGACGGAAGCTATCTCCCAAGAAAATGCGTCGATCAAGCTCCAACTCCGTCTTCCAGTCAGGCTTCTCCTTCTTGTTGTAGTCACTGTGAGGGAGTGTCGTGGAACGGACATATCGCATGGCGATGTGTGTCGCAATCTCATCACCGTCGATAATGGCGTCGAAGAGAAGAAGGGTAGCAGCGGTAACAACCTCGAGGTGGCGGAGGATATCCCTTCCGCGGTACTCGAGCTCGGCATGATCAATTGAGGTGACCAGATCGATGAGAACTTGCAGACGCTCCTGGACGGCAGCGCATTCATCCCCGAGCTCCCAGCTCACCTGGCTCAGGACGCTGTTCACCCACTGGGCGTACACGGTCGGGATGACGTTTCCGCCGCCGACTCTCTTGTCCTTGAGAACACGGCCAATATCCTCGGCCATGACGCTGACGGTCCCCTCCCAGATAACTTGAACGACAGTGTCTCGGAAGAGCCTGCTGATGTTCAAGACACCGTGGTCTTCATGATTCTCACAGTATCCGACACCTCCAAGACACTCCATGGAAGCTCTCACGCCCTCTATAGCCGCAAGGCTGACCTGGCTCTTCATTACCGGGGTTAGAAGTCGCAAAAGCGCAGCCTGCGCAGCGGGATCACGAGGAATCAGCAGCGAGGCAGCCGTGCCGTCAACGGCCTCGTTCCAACCCTGCTCGACGCATCCCTGCAAGGCGACGCCAAAGAAGGCGAATTGCGTGGCCGCCCAGTACTTGACCGTTTCGCCAGCCATCCAGAACAAGTGCTGGGGGTGCTGCCAGAGGAACTTGCCACGAGCTGTTCGTGCCTTAGAGTAAGCGCGGCAGATGGCGAGACCCCTAGACCAGTTTGTGGCGCTGCCTACCGAAGTGTAGATTCGAGTGATGTTGAACAGGGCGGTGATCTCCCTAACACCCTTACCCTCCTCCCCCAGGAGCCAACCGCGGCCTCCCTTGATTTCAAGCTCTGCCGTAGGGACGGCCCTGGTACCCAGCTTGTTCTTGAGGCGCTGAATGCGGATACCGTTGAGCTCGGTTGGGATCTCGCCTTCATTGGCGTATGCACGGCCGTTTCCGGCCCTCCGGCGAATTGGGACCATGAAGGCACTTAGGCCCTTGGAAGTTTGAGCAAGAAGAACAGTCATGTCTGAATCCGTGGCGCTGCTGAACCACTTGAAGCCGTCAATGCGCCAGGGACCAAGGGGCTGGCCGATGATATCCTGGGAAATCCCGTTCTGAGCGTCCAGGGCGATCTCTTCAGCATGTAGTCTGCGCGCAAGGGTCTCCGTGCCGCGGACATCACTTCCACCGGTTCTCTCCGTCATCCATTGGCCGCTGGTCCACGACTCAGAGGGATCCTTCGAGATCAACCTTCGGTACGATTCTCGAATGACGGCTTGTCTCCCTGGCTGGTCACCATCATGACTGTTGAGATGGCGAGAAAGCATGGTCGCAGCGCCATCTGTCATGGACAAGGGGCACATGGTCAGCGCCGCCGAGTGAGACCAAACATGGTGAAGCGCAAACTGTCCGACGCGGCGATTATGCGAAGTAACAGACTTATCGTACGCAGCATGGACGACGCGCTCCTCAACGGCAATCTTCTTCAACGCCCTCCACCCTTCCGAAGTAACAAGAGGGTCTTCGCGATTCTCCTCTCCGAAAGTAGTCAGTGGCCGCAGGAACGGGAGGTTGGTCTCGGCGTCGACGACGTGATCGAGCACGGCGGGCTGCAGCACGCGGCGGGAGAACCGGTGGAGTTCGGCGCCCACGGTGGCTTGGGCCTTAGCGGGGAGGTAAAGGCGCACAATTCGCGTGAGGACGGGGTCGTCGGACGCGGCTTGGACAGATTGGGGTCCCGACGTGGTGAGGGCGGGGGAGGTGTACTGGGGTTCGATGCGGGGAAGGACTTGGAAGAAGCCGTCGGTGGAAGACGAAGGACCCTTGGTAGAAGCCATATTGTAGGAGGTAGTTTTCTTGCTCTTTTCGTCGCTGGCTTTGGGGTGGGTAAATTTACTGGAGTGTTCAACGTGAAGGTCTCAATGATTGTCTGGGGTTATGGACTCATGAATCGGGATATATCTCTATTTAACTCGACGCACCGAGTATCACGAGGCGAATCGAACCCGGACATATGGCACAACCCGAGGCATAGCTCCCCCTTTCCTCCACACCACATCGTCCAAATGGCGATGGAGAGACGAACTGGAGCTGCTTCAGGGAGCAAGCCGAGCCGAGTCATGTGACCGGCTCCAGTCGGCTCCGTCTGGGCTCATGGAAGCGGGGAGGCGGGGTCACTTTTCGTGAGCTAACCCCGAAACGAAAACGCCTCCAAGCCATGGTGTGTGGAAGTTTTGTTCCTCGAGTGAGAGATTCATGAGGACGCAGAGTAAATTAGAATTGGAAACGACCCGAATATAATGCTAATTGAGACCCAAAGTGGAGGAATAGCTCGAACGAGGAGACGCGGTATGGTCTGATTCTGGATAGACAGACCCGAGCAATTACACGGCGGGACTTCGTTTTCAAGTGGTACTTCATTGGGAAAGAGCTCGATCAGAGGCTGAGCTCCTAGAAGCAGCCGGCCGTCCCAGGATTTCAGGGAGCCATGAGCAGTGAGCCGGTGCAGGGGCCGATGCATGATGTCGAGTGGACTAGCACTAACTTGGTAACTTGGCAAAAAAGCTGTGGAGACGCCGAGAGAGTGTGTGGGGATTTTAGCTCAATTTAGTTCATTCGAGGTCTAGTGGCCCATGGCAACTCCAATCTTAGTGGAGGTAGTGCACCGGCTCACTTAAAGGAGCCGGTGTCCATTTGTGGGGTTCATCAAATGATTTCGCTTTCCTCCCCATGAACTCCGGCTCCATTCCCCAGCCCCGTTAACTGCCCAAGGCGATGGATACGGAACGCAAGCGTATTCGGCACGCTTGTGCCAGGTGTCGGCGCCAGAAGTTGAAGGTAGGCTAACCCTCCGGCCCAGAGTCCGAGACTGACTCCACTTGTCCCTCAGTCTATCCGGATTCGACAGGCCACATGCAGCGAGCCTATTCATTCGGGTGGACAATGACGTCTAACATATTCCTCGGTCCTTCCGTATCTAGTGTGATAACACGCGCCCTTGTCCTTTATGTGTTCGAGCAAATGAGGCGTGTACCGAGGCGACGGAACGGACTAGGTAGGCAGGCCCTGATAGAGCCTGAACGATTGGCGGCTGACAATCAATAACTGACAATCTCAAACAGGAGGTCCAACCGATTGCGTCCCAAGAGTGGAGGGCCCTTACCCGCTCTTCCAGATGCTGCACCAAGCCATCCTTCACTGAGCATATCTGCCCACTTGCCTGACTATGAAGACAAGCACCGGCCGCTTCCGTATCGAAGTCAGGTTTCCTTACCAGGAGAAGATATACCTTTCTCTAGCGGCTCAATGGCGGGTGGGGAACCCCGTGAAAGAGCATCAGCAATTGGATTAGTAGATAAAGTATGGACGACATAATCTATTGACTCCAGTGGTTCCGTAAATCCTAACAACCAGACGTTTTAGATCTTCCACAAGTATCGGTATACACATTGTAACAAGAACCAGGTCCACGATGCCATCCCCGATGCTAATCCGTCTGAGAACACACCACGAGAGAAGCGACCTCCCGTTCTCGTTCGTCAAATCATTGGCATGGATCTGCCATCAGCATCGATAACATGGGCGCTGTTCCAATCCTACTCCGATTGCATGCACTGGTACCTAACGGTATTCCATGAGCCTAGCTTTAGAGCCCGAGCTCACCCCATAGTGGTCAGTGGCATGGCTGATCCACATGACAAGAGCTTCCTTTATCTTATGCTTGTTGTCTGCTTCTTTGGCGCACGGTTCATGCCCCAAAAGGATAGGGAGGAGAAATGCCCAGGTGTCGACTTCTCCCAATTGGAATCGAAAATCCTGCAAGTCGCAGGGGCTTGGTTTCTGCCGTCCATGCAAGAGTTTACAGTAGAGGCGAGGGTTTACAACTACCTTTTAGGCAGCGCGTATTTCATCGTAAGTCAGACGCACGCTGCTTCCGTTACTGTAGAAGCCGCCATCAAAGCCGCGATGAGAATGGGTTTGCACCAGGAGCACACTTGGAAATCGATTGACGATCATGAACGAGAGGTTCGTCGCCGCGTGTGGTGGGTTCTCTTCATCACCTCTGGGTACGTTGTTTGTCCCGCCAAACCAACCGCCGCCACCAACTACCAGAAAGCCAATACTCACAGTCAAGTCACAGCTTCATGGCAATTTCATACGGTCGCCCACCTATAGTCGTCATCGACGAATGCCAAGTTGAATTACCGCTGAGCTTTGAGGATAACCCTGGCACTGTCGATGGTGTGAATGAAGGCGGAGTTGTTTCAACAATAAGCACCAATTCCTACAACATGAACAAAGCGAAACTATACACAATTATAGCTTCTATTATGCGAGACCTCTACTTTGGCCGCCGACGAAAATCCAGAGACCTGATCCAGCGGATCTCTGAATTCCACAGGCAGTTGCTCGACTGGGAGCGGAACATCGGACATGAACTCAGACCCGAGACTTATCTAGGCCGCTCCTACGACAGCTCAGAAGCGGATCCGGTTCTGCGGAAACTTGCTCTGCAGGCTATAACGCTCCAAATATCCTACGACAACGCCCAAGTCATACTATTCCGCCCGTTAATAACCTTAGACAAGCCTCTCCATATAGACCTCCCTCAACCGGTATCAAACCAAGACAGACAAGCCGAGGCGGAGCTGATGCGTGAGATGACGAGGAAAGCGAGAAATCAGTGCTGGTCCTCGGCTGTGCGCACCTCGCTTATCGGCGAGCATTCCGAGCTGCTTAAACTGCTCCGCGTCAGTCCAGCCGCTGCTCACGCCGGAGTCCACGCTCTTGCAGCGGGCGTCATACTCAGCATCATCGCACTCGCGGACCCGCTCTCCGACCAAGGACAAGAGAGTAAGCGTGGAGTTGCGAGGTTAATCAAAGTAGCCAAAGACACCGGGTTTTTGGCCCCGATATGGTCTCAGCTGAAGGAGGTTTTAACAGACTTAATGCACGTCATTGCGGGCGAGGAAACTCAACATTTGATCAACGCGAGGGGAGACATTGGCTTTGGCCGCAAGAATGACATGGTGATTTCTCCATTTGGAGAACCAGCAGCGGACGCGCTTCCCACGATGCCCAACGAGGCCTCTCAAAGCGCATATGGGACGGCGCGAAGCAGTGTGCTGAACATTGCGGAGCTGGTGGGATCGGCGCCGCAAGATCTAGGGCAGGGAGTACAGGGCCAACCCTCGCTTGTATCTCAGGTGTCGCTAAGCGGCGAAATGCAGGAAGACCAGACTGTGATGAGGAATGATTCGATTTCGTATGATGCTGTAGGCTTGGCAGACTGGAATTTAGGCCTGCCAGCCGCGGACCAGACTTGGATGTGGGATAACGCCCTGACGTATGTTTAATTTTCATCTATATATTAATACCGTTAGTATGATGGAAGCGGATATTCCGTTGCAGATAAATACAGGTTTCCAATCCCATCTTCAACTATTTCTGGATAGCACGTCTTGTCTCACCTAGCGCTAGTTAGTTGGAATTTCCAAATAGGTTTTGGCTTGCAAGGCAATCAATATACTAATGCCTTAGATTCTAGATATCGGTGAGCGTTATATAGACTGGACATCATGATTCGTAGTGAGACTTCAGGCCTTGAATCTCGGCGTCGTAAACGGAAAAGTGTAATCCAGCACATATCCTTCCTCTATTGGACTAGTTATGTCGAGCAATAATGTGCACTGTTATATTGTAACAAATCTCATTGATAGATTGTAGTTAAGTTAGTATTTACGAATCCAAACGTTCGCATTGGACAAGATCTACCACGAAACTCGACTATGTTGTTTCCGTTCTTTTGTCCTCAGTTGACTCTTCATCTTTTTTGAACCCCACGTAGTCAATTCCTACTCGGGATACAACCAAATAAGCCGGGATGACAGCCAGGCCCCAAAGGCCAAAATTTATGCCGAGGGCGGTAATGAGCTAAGTGATAAAGGGTAAACGATTAGTCTCTTTGCCCGCGATTCTCCTGAGTCTGAGGGCCGTGTTATTTTTAACATACTGGTGTGGACGTTGAGCTGATCCCCGAGGATATACATTGCCCTGCACTCTCCAAGGCTCGAACGTAACTTGTGAGGCGGGGGAAGTCTGCTACTTCTCTTGCCAGACTCCCAACTAGCCAATAACCGTAGTTATACGTTAAAGCCCAGTTTACCTGCCACAAGATGTAGAGAGCCCATCCGCGCCCGAATCCTTCATCAACCCAGTCCAGAGACGGCTTATGCTCGGAGTAGTCTTTCTGGACGATGGTTCCCCAGATCCAACAACCCCCAATGAGGGCCATCATAAAGATATAGGCCAATTTCGCACGATTGTTAAGCGAGGGACGCTTCCAATCCAAGAAGGTGCCCATGATCAAGGTGGCGAGAATCTGCGCAAGGCCGGTTATAAGCGAAGCAAGAGCACGCGCCCGGACGGAGAAGTAGAGAGAAACATAGGATCCGATGTAAGGAAGGCTCCAGTTGATATAAATGAATAATGGCGTCCTAGTAGTTATCGGTTAGATAAAACAATGATGTGACATGATTGGTAATTAGCTTACAGAAGAGCCACTTCCTTTCGTACCATCAGTCTGCCTAGGGCTTTCAGCTCCTCCAAGTCCGATATGCGCGGTGCCAACTGTACCCTCGTTCCGTTTCGTCGCCGCACCTTTTCGGGGGGTGATAGGAAAAATGTCACGGCGGGACCAAGGCATTCTGTTGATTCCATATCAATCAGCTTCCAGAACTCTCTCATGATGGTATGTATGTTTTGACAACTTACGTAGAACCACAAACACAATATAGGTCCGCCAATCTAGCTTTCCGGCGGCCTTTCCGTGGAAATTGAAAGCCAAGTTAATGATTCCTCCCAAAATGCCTCCTCCATTTCGATAGCATAGCCAGTAGGCCAAATATTTGCCTCTTGTATGTGCTTCAGGGTAGCTAAGCATGATGGCGCCTTCAGCGGCCCAGAAGAGGCCAGCTGTGATGCCGCATGCCGCCGAACCAAGGTAAATGAACCATTCAGTACCATAGCGATTGTTCGTATACAAGGCTGCTGAATATATAACATATCCTGTTGTGCCAAATATCAGCGTGTTTTTGATGCCGAAACGATTCGCGACGATGCTTCCCGTCAGGCAGGTAATTGTCATGAGGGAGAAAAGCAGCGCGTTGCCAGCCCTAAAAACAAGTAATCGGGGGTCAGCCAACCATCAATAGAATAATAATGAATGACTCGACGTTGTGAGCTCGCAAGCGCGAATACATACATTACTAGGTACGGCGTCTGCTGCCCACCGGCGCCGACAGAGTTCATGGCATTCCACAAACCAGGGGCTGTGAATGCGGCGACCCCAACGACGGTTGCCTGGAAGAAGACTCCCCTAAACCAAGAGTACTTTTCATCAGGCTGAAAATCGCCATCTTGGCTGGATACTGTGTCGTGGGCTTGTGTACCCGTCTGGATTGACTTCGGCTCGGCCATTATGTTTGCGATTCGCGATCGACAGAGCTATGCTCGTTCAATCAGAGGATGGAGTGAACTGGGACCTAGTATCCGGATGTGTATAATCCACCTTCTTAACTATAAGTACATTCATGGTATTTAACTATGTGTATTCACAGGGGTAAAGTGGAACATCTCGGTTCTGGACCTAATCCCAGTCCCGAGACCGGCCCACGAGATAGGAAGGAATATGCTCGGTCCGACAACTGGGTGTAACTTGTCGTACACTAACCAGAAGATCGGGAGTACTCTAGAGAGTACAAATTCGCTTGAGACTCTGACAGAATGGAATGCTCGAGGATTCGGGAAAGGCGCCAGGTCGCACGTCATCTACGCTTCACTTCACGCGATTGCCGAGTCGGGAAACAATCCGAGGGCGCCGACTAGCAAATTACATGTCATATCAATAGCACATTCATCCATGACGGGACTTGTTGAATGGATATGCGCGTCATGATGAAAACTGCTTCTCCTACAATATGCAATATGGCTCCTAAAATATCTTTCGAAGAATTCAACTTTGATGGCCAACTCAGCACCAGGTCTCTTGGTTTTGGGTGGGATAGTGGATTTCCATTAGCCCTACGAGCAGTGCCTTTGGAACCAGCAAACCTTCCCGATTATATCAATGCACTGAGCGAGTTTGCCAAGTCTGGGAAAGTTTTTGATCTTGTAAGGGAGCATGGCGGCGCCCTGCTTATCCGGGGTTTGCCTATCAACAATCCCTACGACTACAGCGATCTAGCTCATACGTTTGGTTTTCGCGCACACGAGGAAGTTGGAAGACCGCCGTTGAGAACCGTCCTCGCGCCGAACGTCAAGACTGCCAACGAAGGGTGAGTTTTTAACCGGGGTCTGGGTGTTTGTGCAAGCGCGTGGAACCTGTCCTAAATTGCGTTTTAGTCCACCTGAGCTACCTATTTGGCCGCACAATGAATACGGCTGGTCAACCATCAATCCTGCCTGGTTGACATTTTCAGCCATTGTTCCCGCAGAAGCAGGTACGGCGTTCACATATGCTCTTATTTCTTTCCCCCGAAATGTGACTTGCCAGAGACCGCTTACTGAGAATCATTTACAACAGGCGGGGAAACCCCCATCAATTCGAGCATTCAACTTGCAGCTGAGATCAAGCGGCAAGCACCCGAGTTTTACGAAAAATTGTTGAGGAAGGGAGTTCGTTACGTGTACCGCTACGGCAAGCAAGATGTCGTCTCGACGACAGGAGCCAGCGTATATGGGGCTTACGGACAGCATGTGCTGCCAACAGATGACGAGGAGTCTGCTCGCAAGAAGGTCGAAGAAGAAGTGAGACGCCATAGTAACGACTTTGAGTGGCACGATGACGGAAGTTTGACTGTCACCCACGTAACACCCAGTATGTTAAACCCATGACACACCCTACTACCTAGCTCTTACGGGTAATTTTTCTTCTTCGGAAACTAATAATTACGAAAATAAGTCATTCGAATCCACAAGGAAACCGGTCTTCCAGCTTGGTTCGGCAACTTGACGAGCGCATGGGGACGCAGTACACATCACGGCGCCACTGAGCCTCCATTCCGGGGCGACGACGGTTCATACCACCCTCCGCCTCAATATGGAGATGGGGAACAGATTGAAAAGAAGCATCTAGATCTCGCGTTGTCCATCGCGGAGAACTCGCAAGTTCTTGTAAAATGGGAAAAGGGCGACTTAGTCCTACTCGATGTGAGTCGAATGTTCTAATTTAGCGCTGCTGAATTTGTTTTTTTCCTGATTAATATGTCTAGAATTATGCGGTTATGCACTCTCGCTCTCCCTGGAAAGGCCAACGACAAGTTCTTGCGGCGTTGTGGGATGAGGATGGAAGAGTTGATGACTTCTTTGAGGGCAAGAAAATCCTCGAGCATCGGCCACGACGCCCGATTATTGCAAATAGCTAATTTCGCATTGTAAATAACCTACGAAGTAGTAGATAGATGCGTTAAAAGAGCTTCTAAGAAGTACAGATGCTATCGATATCAATTATTGGCCCCACTTCTTATTTTCCTTTTCTTTATTTTCTTTTAAAAATCCTCTCTACCTGTATATGCGCATACCACTTTCTTCGATAATCGCATCAACACGAGACATGCATCTCATCATGCGCGTGTTGTCATCTTGGACCCTAAAAACCTACCACTGAGTTGGGTTTGATTCAACTCGAATTTCTCAACACAAGTTGTGGAGTAATAGTCTTTGTTCTATCGAACAGATGGCCGGTCAACATTATTGCCGAGATGGCGCAATTGCTCCCTGGAAGCACGAGTTCAGCATCCTTTACTCTTGGGTCCCATCGGTCCGTCTGCCGTTGCAGTAAAATGGGACTAGCTAGGGGTTTCCTGGATTATAGGACCGGGCTAGCTGAACTTGATTACCTATCTTCACGATAACCGCCAGCGCCGTCAATAATATCCGATTACAATCTTTGGATGATAAAACAACCCAGCCGAACTTAAAGACCGTTCAGCATCGCTCAATTCCCGCTTGTCCGTTGTTCGAATCCTTCACTAGGGCTTATTCCTAATCTGATCTCCGGCATAAGGCTTGCCTGATTTTCATAATGGCCACCAGCAAAAGAACTCGGATCGTCGATGTCAAGGATTATGATGCCATCCACCCCCCGACGTCCGGCAGTTCGATCGACACGTGGCAACTGCCCTCGGCAACAAGCGGCGCACTGTCGAACCTCCAAGCAGCTGCTCAGGCCCTGCGCAGCGGCAACGTGCCTGTTGCGTTCCCCACAGAGACAGTCTACGGGTTAGCCGCAGATGCAACAAGGAGTGACGCGGTGAAAGGCATTTACCTTGCCAAGGGCCGGCCTTCGGACAACCCTCTTATCATTCACATTTCCGACCTAGAGATGCTTCGGAACCTTCTGGCCACGGGGTCAGGGACGAAACCGAAGTCGGAGCTTATCCCGGACATCTACAAACCCTTGCTCGCGCGGTTTTGGCCTGGTCCCCTCACTATACTATTGCGAAATACCGAAAATTTGCCATTAGCGCCAGAAATTACGGCCGGCCTTAGGACATTCGCCGTTAGGATGCCAGCCTCCGGCCTCGCTCGCTCCCTGATTAAACTTGCCGGAGTTCCCCTTGCTGGCCCCTCGGCAAATGCATCTACAAAACCGTCCCCCACCACGGCGCAACACGTGCTTGACGACCTCGATGGAAGAATTGATTTGATTCTAGATGGCGGGCCATGCCCAATTGGGGTCGAAAGCACCGTGGTGGATGGTCTTTGCGACCCTCCTGTCATTCTCAGACCTGGTGGGCTAACCATAGAAGAGATTCGGACCTGTGCTGGATGGGAAAAGGTCGAAAAAGAGTATCAAGATCAGGCTGAACTAGATGCTGCTGCCGTAGTGAGGTCTCCCGGTACCAAATACAAGCACTATAGCCCGGAAGCCAGTGTAATTCTCTACGAGGCAGGCTTTTCCGCGGGATGTGGGCTAAAGGCTGGAGACGACGCCGAAAAGGTTTTGAACCTTTCTCACCATACTCCGTTCGGGTCGATCGGGATTATCAGGACCAAGTATTGGGAACCCGGGGCCAGTATCCCGGGACTAAAACTGGTTGCAACAGGTACAGGACAAGACCTACATAAGGTTCCAATCCCCAAAGATAAATTTCTGGAGTGGCAGTGGAACATAGACGATCTAGGTTCTAAAATTGTGAAGGTATGGGATATTGGTCTTGGTGAAGACGGCAAGAAGATTGCACAAGGCCTGTTTGGGGCCCTTCGTGAACTGGATGCTCGCGGAGCAGACATTATATTTGTTGAGGGTATTGACGATGGCTCGGATATGGCAAGCGCAGTCATGAACAGATTGCGCAAGGCAGCCTCGGACATCATCCATGTATCGAGGGATTCTTAACAGAGTGTAGCCCAATAGAAAAAGACGTTGACGGTTAAAAACCCGGGCTGAACTCGTATAAATCGAGCCACTACTAATCCCGAGTAGTGAAGGTAGGCGAATCAACTGAAGATGGACTAACGCGGGGTGTGGTAATTAGTAAGCGTCCCGATAACGTTCGTTGGTTAATGGAGCTTCTGTGAAGCATCACGCATTCTCGCCGGGCCACACACCACCACTCCCACCTTGGTCCATCCGAGGCTAGCCTCCTCCTACAGCAGCGTGTCAATATCCAACCTCTGGCCTACAATCACTTCCTTTTCGCGGATGTCCGCCTGGACGGTGCTCAAATTATCGACTAGACACTGATCGGCCGCCTTGACACTATATAACAGCTTTACGTTGTGGTGGCACCGCAAGAAGGGCAGGAGCCCCGTAATCCCGATACCGCCCCCGATCAGAACTAGACGGTGGCTTTGCAAGACTCCCTTGGTCGGATTAGTTGGGTAAGGCCCTTCAAGAAGCGTGAGCAGCCGTTCATAGGTCTTCGGAAAGCTGGTCATGCTTGCACTCTTGCGGATAAACACTGTCAGGCCCGAGGTGTCATGGGATGTGCCGTCCGTCACGGCTTCGAGCTCTGTTTCGTTGCCGTTTGGTTCTTCTCCACGTCGCCGGACTCGGACCCAGCCTGATCGGCGTACTTTGGCCCCATAAGCATTGCCGTAGGGATCATGGAGACCGGGTGGTTCTCCCGCGGCCAAAAAGTCCTAAGAGAGAAGTATAGATATACACAGCAACCTGGATCTGCCCATTGAATTCCTGGAATATCTACGCGCGCAATCGGAACCAATCTCGGTAACTTTATCGCGACGGATACTCGTCTTCAAGACTCGACCCACGCGGACTAGTCGATCGACAAACCAGACGACAATAGTAGCATACACCCGTAACTAAAGGAGTTCTCGTAACCAATGTAGACGTGGTACCAGCAGCCTACGACGCAAATAATAGCCATTACGATATGCGTGATTAGAAGAGCTCGTAATATCCCAAGCTTTCTCGACTATGCTCTTATGAAGCTTACCTCATTCTCGGATCGGGTGACCTAAAGGAGCAGGCATGGCGCTTTGATATAACTGCCGGAAAAGTAGGGCAAAACAGTGCATACTGCACCAAATTCCTTAAAACACCGCAATTTTGCGACCGTTGTCCGATCTTGGGCTTGTTTGGTGCACTCTCTCCTCTGGCTATCACGCCTAGCATAGCCACGACTGAGCCACGCTGAGTGTCATGGTCGATGCATGAGCATTCACACATATCAATCCCACCTGTCCACGTGATTGCAGTTGAGAGTGCATCTGCACGCCTCATGTTGGTGAGTGCCCGAGCCCTGGAAACGACTTGGCGAATCGTAGCCAGATGTGCGGTCATCGGTTCTTATGTCGCCCGCCCCGCATCCAGAGCTTTCCTTCATCACTCGATCTCTGACACCATGTATGTAAGATTACTTTGAGAATAAACACCAGCGGTTGTTCTTCGCCGATTGTACCCGCGATAGAAGCTCTCGGCGTAGCAGCTTCAGTGGCCGGGCTGGTCAGTTTGGCCATCTAAATCCCAAAAGTGATCGACACGGCCGTCAGCATCCGATCGGCACCTGAAGAGGCCCTACAGCTCTCCAGGACAGTAAACGCTCTCGTGGCCACGTTGCAGAAGCTAGAGGCTTTCCTGAAGTGCCTTGGAACTTTCGAAGAAACTTCGATCTCAATCGCCTGCTGGCTCATCGGGTGCTCCAGAGAAATCAGAATCGCGCGATCTGCCAGCCCCGATCACGTTGATGCGCCACTGATCAAAACTCGGCTAAAATAGATTTAATTCCAAGCTAATAGCCTCAAAAGCCTTGTGCACCATGCGCAATGTTTAGAGAATCCGTCAAGATAGCAATCCAAGATGCGCGCCCGAGAGAACAGCCCGCGTCGACCGCTGTACTATGACCTACTGTGCGGATTCCGGATTGTTGTGGTGGCGATGCACTTACATGTTGCGGCTCGGAGCATTCGGCTGCGCCTCGTTTGAGACAGCGTGTTAACCCCACCTTCAAATATTCATTATCCAGGGCGCAACTCCAGGTTCCAAAGCTATCCCCTGTCGAACGAAGCAGCATTACAACTCTCCCTACAGTTGAGGGTTTAGCTCGGATCAGATGGTTTACTCTAAGCATTATTGGGTTCGTTCATTAAGCTTCAGGTCTCTCCCGCTTGGCCTTGATCGGTGGGCTCTATCATTACCACACGGCTGGAAGATCAAACTCGGATTCTCCGTCAAGTACACTGTTGATGATCCAAGCATCACCTTAACTAATTCACATGTAAGCTTCGAGCAGCGCGAACATATTCCATTTCCTGACAAACAATGGCAGGTTGATAAGTATTCGGGATACGAGACACTTAAGTGTGAAGAGAAAGAAATAAGAGTCCTCAGAATACATGCTGGTCAACGAAAGGATGTCCTCTGTACCTCACTCCAGACAATTTCCCTCCTGAATCCGCCATGTTACGAAGCGTTGTCCTATGTCTGGGGGGATTACCGGGACAAAGGAACTATTTCTATCGATGGCCAGTCCGTAAAGGTTGGCCGAAACCTATACGAAGCGATTCACACTCTGAGATCGCCAACATCTGACCGACTGATATGGGCCGACGCTATCTGTATTCGCCAAGACGACTTAGAGGAAAGAAGTCACCAAGTGCAGCTGATGGACCAAATCTATCATCTTGCCCAGAATGTGGCGGTTTATTTGGGCCAACCTACTGCAGAGACTGAGGAGGCCATGCGGATCTTAAGACTTTTCACGGACTCGAGCACCAATCCTAAAAATTGCCCCTGGAAATCCACTCCTATCGATGAAATTGAGAAGTCTCTTAAGGATATAATGGCTCGCGACTGGTTCAAACGTATCTGGTGGTCCATCAGCTGCACTTGGTAACTTCTCCTCTCTTCGTGACCACACCACTCTCTACCCTGGGAGAATCTAGAAGCAGCTCGAGGATGTGCAGCCGTTTATTTCAGGAAGCAACCTTGGCGCGCCGCATCACGTTGATTAGTGGACAACACGAGGTCTCGTGGAACGTCGACTTCCGCACTATGAAAAGCCTACTGCTTCGAATTAAATCTGCTGTCATATCTCCGGATTGGTTACCATCATCACAAAGCCACCATACTAGTGTTCTAGACTAATCCCCATTACTTAATATCTTAGACGCACAGCTGAGACAGGCGGCTCGACGTGAGGGGGCCGCCATATTGAGAACACCGCTTGATCTAGCCTTTGATTTCCGTGCGAGGATGTCAACTGATCCTAGAGACAAGTACTTTGCTATTTTTAATATTGTCGAGAGTGATCAAGAAGGTCGCATTGTCCTGCAGCCAGATTACAACGTCACTCTTGAGCAGCTGCACCAGCGGTTCACCGAAGAGATTATTATTAGAAGAATAAGCAGTCTTTAAATTCACAAGGCTTCTCCAAATACCACATGACCTATTACCTAGTCTTATCTGGCTTCTATTGAAATTGAAAAAGGAAAAAATAAAAATAAAAAAATTTATAACTTAAGGGACCGTTTCAACTTTCTGGATGCAGGACCGCTTTCTCCGATATGCTCAGAAGCGACATTGTATCGATTTGCGGCCGGGCCACCCCTTTCACCGGACCTCTTGCTGGCACATCCACATGCCATAAGAGACTCTACTACACGTCGGAGCCGTGGGTGACAGTAGCATCATTGTACCCTTCGCTCTCAATGGCTACAATGTGAACCCGAATATCCGTGATACCGAAGGAAATACAGCTTTAATACAAGTGGCTTTAGCGACCCAGGCTGTGGCTGCAGCAAAAACCTTGATCAATTGGCTCCATATAGATTGCCGTGTCCGAGACTCCAGCGGCGTGTCGTTGTTGCACTTCTGTGTCCAGCGCGACCTCACCGCCCATGCTGCGGCCATCGCGAAACGATGCCCTGACATCGTCAATTTCTGCGACGGCGCCGGGAAAACTGCCCTACTTTATGCTACAGATAAGAGATCAAGGTCGCTGACCGGGTTGATCCTCAAGTATGGAGCGGATATCAATATCGAGGATGTCGATGGTCGTACGCCTTCACATGTCGCCATCATGAAAAGAGATGTCGCCCTGTGTAGTCTCTTCCTTGAATCTCGTGCAATAGAGAGGTGCTCGTCGAGGAATCTCGAACTGGCTTGGCGCTTCGCTGTTGACGCGGGAGCTGGGTTCATCATGATGCTTCTAAAGGGTTTGCGGACAAAATTGTCCTCACTTCTTCTCGAGAAGGACTCTCCTTCTTCTCTTTCATCAGCAGTGGCTAGAAGTGCAAACATGCTCCAACTTTGTCTCGAAGCCGACAAGGGCGCATCTTTTTCGGAACGAGATCTTGATTTTATGCTCAAGTTGGACTCCAATTCTACAAATATAGCTAGCACGTCTATCGTTCTAAGACGTGAAAATTCCTCGACCGTCCTTCCCGATGCTACAACGATGGTTCAGGAGGCCATAACCAAGGGTGCTGGCAACGTTGCAGCGTTTCTCTTGCAGAGGGATCTGGTAGACGTAAACTTTGTGGGACAAGATGGAGAATCGGTGCTACACTTGGCGGTAATTTACGACGCACCACACGTGGTCAGCTTTCTCTCAACGCACCAGGCGGCCGATATCTCTTCAGTGAATAGAATGGGCTACACGCTGTACAGCTCATAATTATTCATAAACGGCTGCACATCCTCGAGCTGCTTCTAGATTCTCCTAGGGTAGAGAGTGGTGTGGTCACGAAGAGAGGAGAAACGTTTCTACATCTCGGCATCACTCACCGCCTCGTAGATTCAATCCCACTGCTTCTCTCCTCCCCGCAACTTGCCGTCAACCAACTCGACATGTAGGGACGCGCGGCGGTTCATTATGCCGCCATGCAGAAAACGACGGCAGTTGCGAAACTGATCCTGGAATGTCCGAGGGTAAATGCGACCGCAGTCTCAAGTGTCGGCAGGACCGCACTTGCATACGCAGCTCCATGTGCATCGGTAGATATGGTCTTGCTTCTTCTAGAGACTGGGAAATTGAATCCCACTCATAAAGATAGCTACGGCAAAACGGCACTAGATTGGGCGCTTATGAATCCCCAACCCCAAGTTGCGAAGGCGTTGAGGGATGCAATGCCAATGACCGAGCCCTCTTTCTTAGACATATATTCTATTCTTTTCAGAAACCTTGAATCGCAGTCTTAATACTCTGTCTGAAATGCATAGTGCCCATGCATTCCAAGTTTCGGGAGAATTAAAACCCTCGGAAAACAGAGGGCTGTAATCTTCCATAAACTGTCTGCCGGTTTCTACCAGATACGGAGACAGGCAGGACTTCCCGTATTCGCGGGGAGCGACTGAGTTTTCCTCTTCACGAAGCCTGACATGCCTGCTAACATTTTCAAAGAATGACGAGGTCAGAGCCTCGCTGCGATTTACGCTCCCCGGACTCGACGGTCGGAATGCCCTAAACTTCGAAGCCGTGGGAAGTATGAGTACGGAAAAAGGCACTTATTTTGATGTGACATTTACAATCGGGCAAGCCGCCGACGTTGGGTCGCCTGACCACGCATTGAGAAAGACACCGCTCTTCGAATCCAATTCCCTTGGTCTGGGCCCGGCCTATGGCCGGTCCGTGTCGGACGCCATTCCTTTCGGTCTCGGGCCGAAAGCTGTGGGCACGTCTGTTATTGGCATTCTTGAGAGGGTGACGGGGAAATCGATCTCTGGCACTCCCGTTATGCAGAGTCCTGAGCGCACTCCGATGATGGCCGTGCCGCCACCATATAACCCGGATGCGTACTGCAAGCGCTTCTGGCAGCAGAGGGCCTATTAAAGGGTTGGCTGGAGTGATACGGGGGGCATATTTGGGATTGGTTGAGGAGACAGCGAGGTTGACAGGGAGACCCGAGAAGCCAGTGCTACGGTCTGCGGGCGGTCACTATTTCCGGCTTTGAATGCGTCCCATTTTCTAGGCTTGCAAGCTTCCACTTTCTGCTCGATTTGATGAATACTTTCCCTATCTGACCAAGTAAAGACGACTGTGTCTCCGTCAAGACGTGCGAAAACCATCACCAAGAGGGAGGGCTGATCAGATGAGTGGTAGAAAGGCATCGAAGGGGCATGAAAAGGTCTGTAGCGATATAATTTCGCGTCACCCATATTTGTTTGGACACGCTTAGTCTCCTCCTTCATTGCCCGCGTCATCTCCCACATCACCATCACTGCCATCATCATCCGCTATCACCTCTTCTTCGTCGTCTTCCACTTCCTCCTCCTCATCGTCCTCGTTCCCACCACTTCCTTCGTCTGTGCCGTCTTCCTCTTCCCCTTCTTCTTCTTCTTCCCCTTCTTCTTCTTCTTCCCCTTCTTCTTCTTCTTCCCCTTCTTCTTCTTCTTCCTCGCTTCCATCGTCTCCCCCAGAATCGTCACTTCCATCTCTGATTGGTTCCACCTCTAGTTCAGGACACACCGCTTCCTCTTCTTCTTCATTCTCCCAAGTAGACTTGATTAGATCCGCCGCCTAGCAACAGTTAGCGCGTCCACCTCGAACTTTGAATTCCCCGTTCGAACCTACCTTTTCGCCAATTGCATAAGCAGTCAACTGAGTTGTTCCACTGATAAGCGTAGGCATGATGCTTGCATCAGCAACACGCAGGCCCTTTACACCGTAAACCCGCAGCTCATCATCCACGACACCTCCAAGCTCTCTCCTCATCTTGGCGGCAGTTCCGACAGGATGCCAGCCTTGAGGATTATATGCTCCTCGAATATATTCCTCGAAATCCTCTCGACTCTCGACGTCCGCTCCGGGTCTGATTTCAGTTGCGTTGTACTGTTCAAGATCTCCCGAGGTAAAGAACCGACGAAGGAACTTGAGATATACAGCCATAAGATCAACGTCCGTCGGGTTTGACAATGCGCGGTAATCAACCACAGGATCACCTTCCGGGTTGCTCGTGTTAAGCCGAATTGTACCTCTTGATGTAATATGTAGGTTGATCGGCGAACCACTCGCACCACCCCCAATAATGTAATTCATAAATGACAGACCCCTTTGACGCATCTCCCGCGCGTAAATCTCCTGCTGCGCTCGGTATCCGGCGAGCACTGTCTCAGCAGTGTCTGGTGATACGTACTCGGCGAGGTCGAGAGACTCGTATCGGGTCGCAATCTCCTCAAATTCGTCTGGGGCGGCTATGGGGAGATCCAAAAAGGCGACAAGACCTTGACCACCGCCAACACCGCCAGTGAGGTTAGACTTTATTTCCGAAGTTGGGGGTGTTTCTCCCCCTAGATATGCAGGTCAGTTAAGCAGTACGGGATAGAAATGGCCAGCCCTCTAGTAATTTGGAGGTGAGTGCTATTCTTACATGTAAACGAGATACTGGGACCGATGGGATGGTCCTGGAAGTTAGCACCAACGCCGGGAAGGTCTACCTGAACCGCGATGCCCGCCGCTTCTAAGTGCTCCGCAGGGCCGATCCCGCTCAGTTGCAAAACCTGTGGCGTGTGGATGCTTCCGGCAGAAAGGATGACTTCCCGCTTGGCTGTTATTACGGTGGGTTCTTCACCACCCTCTCTAGGGATGAACTGAACACCGGTTGCCACGTCATCTTCGAACAGAATCTTGTTGACACGAGACGCGGTGAGCAGGTCATAGTTTGGTCGGTCAAGTCCGTCCCAGTGCCCCGTTCGTGAGTACGATCGTTGGTGCGTCTCCGGATCCACTGACACAGGGTACCAGAATACGCCTTGGCTACCTGCGTGGCCATCTCGAGGAAAGTCTACTCCCGGCACGCTCTTCAGTGCTTCGTAGTGGATTTCTGTAGATTTGGAACGATCCATTAGACTCAGCTATTTTGTAATAGGAATGAGCCGACTCACTGATTCTTGGGTCGTTGCCTCCGGGGAAAGAAGCGTAAACGTGAGTGTCCTCATCCTGGCCCCATGCCGCATCAATATCATAGGTAACGTTGAAATCCTCTGCAAAGACCTCATCGGGAGGTACGAAGTGAATGGCCTACTTGAAATCAGTCGTATTCTAGTGTTTATGGGTGTCTAGCATTGTCAGTATATACTTACCCTCTTGAAGTATGTAAGCATCCCATCCCAATTCCAGGTGGACCCTTCATTGCCAAGCTCAGCCCAGATGTTGTAGTCCGTCTTCGTACCGCGCATGACTGCCATTCCGTTGACTGCGGAACTTCCACCTACGCAAAAGCCCATGCTCACGGTAGTTGTCCGGTTGCTGAGTCCCGATTGGGGCACTGATCGTATGCTGTATTGGCGAGTTCCTCGGCTGGCCCCGGGATTGGCGGCGTCGTCTTGGTATCATGTTAGAGTCCCAACTTCTGAATTCTTGCCAAGTATGTGCACACTCCATTACGGACTCACAGAAATCTCCATGCTCAATTACTAGGACATCATCTGCACAGATCAAAGTTAGCTTCTACACATAATTCGGCTTGTTGTGGTGACCGACGTTTGCATGACTCCGAAAGTCGGTCCGCGATGGTTAGGCCGGCTGTACCACCCCCAATCACAATGTAATCGTATGAATCTTTGAGCTCGGCCTGGCTAGTGACTGCCCTTGCTTTCAGTAAAGGCGCGGGAATAGCCGCCGCCAGTAATGGAGCAAGAAAAGCTAGCAAGAATTTTCCAGAATATTTGACCATGGTCGCTGAGCTATCCCTAAAGGCTAGAGAGCAAAGATGTTCCATGCAGGAACATGAGAGGAAGGGCTTGTCGGAGGAATCCTTCGACTATATAAACCAAGGGACTCATCATTTCAAAACAAGGCAGGAATGAGGAATCATCGAGGCGGGGGTGTTGAGCTCGTTTGGAGCTCATGTCATGTCATGGCAAATCTGCCGGTGCAGGTAATACGCTGAGTGGCTCGTATAGTATCGGATCAACTCTCCGCCTAATAGACTAATTACTATCCAATATAATAAAACTGGGTACATAGATGAAGCCGCAATGGAACAGAACATCTGCTAGCCGGGTACCAAACAAATAAAGCACTGTAACGGCTTAAAGGGCAGTAAAAAGAACCTCCTTTTTTATCACTAGCCCGCTTTCATCAATATACTTCGTAGCCACATAATAGTAGACGCTGTATTTAGTCCTGCAAGGAATAGGTGCGGATCCCACTGTGTGCGGGCCCTAGAATCACCGAGAGGGCCATCCCATGTCCTCAATAGATACGTGCTTCTCAGCCTGCACTTCCTTACGGAGTTTCTATAAAACGTCGAGGGGCACAATAGAAAAATCCTGTCTCGAGCAAATCTCTTGCTCCTTGTTGGAAGCATGGCTGGCGGGAATAGTTTACACAGAAAATATCGCAAGAGAAAACAGACATTGCCTATCACCATAATGAGGCATTCCTAGCAATGCGGCTGTCGGAGAAGAGCTGCGTAAATTCTTGTGGCTTGCCGCCTTCGCCATCCCACCAGCCTGTAACAGATCTAGGGGAGTGAAATACTAGTGAATGACCCATATATCATTTCCCCTCGCTCGTGCGGGTGGTACAAGGCCCTCTATAGGCCACGGAAGGCAGCCCGACTTTGTCACGAGTAAGAACACACTCCCACTTGTTGGCAGAGCGCAGACTTCATTCCCATTGGGAGCTACGCGCAAGAGACTCAAGAAGCAAAATAACTGCCTGAAAAGCGATCTGCGCAGAGGAAAATGATAAATGGCGGTTAGGTACTCCTAGAAGTTACGTCAGGCCTAGATTCCACTTGTAATCTCAATTCGTTTGCGAGGACGAGAAAACGACCCTGATCGATTGACGCGCAGGATATCGGTAGACAGACTGATGAGGATATCCTGTGTTAAAGCTGATGGCAAAGCGGATGCTGCGCGATGTCAAACTGAACGACGAATAGAATAGCATTGCTTGATTATAAACACGGAAACCTCCGCGAGGACGCTTTCCGTTATGGTGCTCGCAGTATTGTGCTAACTTTATGTATATTAATCGATTAAAACCCAGATTTGACTAATGCTGAATACACTACCACCTCTATTCATGGCCGAGTAACAACATTCAACTAGTATAAATATCGCCGTCACCGAACCTATCCTTTATCATCGGATTATCGCACTCTACTTTCGTCTGGTTTGCTGTGTTCCGCTGCCTGTTTTAGCGCTTGTTTAGCCTCGAAGGCTTCTCGAGCAGCTTGGTTAGCAGCTCGGATTTTCCTCCTCGTTTGGCGAGCTGAGCGACACGCAGAACAACACGAGATAATACACAGGAGAAACTGGATGGACCTGTGGTGATTGAGGTTAGCAATGGTTGCCTGTATATATACAACGGCCAGGGCGGCGTCAAGACGTACATGCAAATCACAAGAGAGACAAAAGTCATCTGCGTCCATGGGCCATGGAATTGTTTTCGCTCCTGGGGACTTCTTTCTTTTTCATAGAAGCCCCAGTCTGCGAGCAAAAAAGTACCTAGACCAGCACCAGCCAAGGCGACGGAACAAAAGTGCAGGCATATCAGACAACCTGAGTAGGTGCGGCGGAGGCGTTTTGACTTCTCCCTCGTGTCTACGAGCGGGGCGATCTCGGCAATGCTGAGGATAATTACCCAGACACACTTACATCAAAAGACGAAGTGTTAGCGCGTTTCAGTTGTATGCTGTATGTGAGTGAGTCTGGAGAACATACTGCTATGTAGACGATGAAGAAGAGGTCGGTGCGACTCTTATCAACAATCTCTCTCGCGCTCCATCCAGTACCCCCTATCCCAGTGAAAGCGGCGATTATGGATATTAGGTGTAAGATGAGCTGAAAAATGCCAATTATGGACGGAAGTCGGGAGCGCATTTTGTTGTTCGTTTTTCTGAGAGCCAAGCTGTCGCTGATTGTTGGCTTGAGTGAGAAAGCTAGAGGTCAGGTCTGCCTGCAGTGGTATAGCAGCTCTCGCTCCTATTATAATAGAGTCTTAGACTGTCTTGGGGGCTGATCCTTCCTCGTATGGATGGGGAGTGAATGCAACCCTAAACATCCCATCCACCATTGTCACAATCGAGAAAGGTGTGTCCAGTGTGGCGCAGTGTCGATCGCCCAATTTCAACCCACAGACGTAGATTAGATCTCCTTCCGCCTGGCTGTGGCGCATTTTGTTATGCGGGGCATTCTATTATTAGAACGCCCCTTTCGGGTCCGGGGCCTCGGGGGAATATCATCGAGGTCTCAATATACGAAATGAATGGGACAGTGGCTGTAGGACCTTTCAGTCATCTCTGCCTAAAAAAAATAAGACCCAATACCCAAGGCTCTCAACAAAAGTGGAAAAGAGTATAGCTTTAGAATTTAATCCCTGATATTTCCATGCGTCAGAACCTAGAGCGATCGCGAGTAGGGCGAGGATCAACCCCTGTGATCGTAGGGCTCTACCGGGCGTAGGAACTTGCGAGGTATTGAGCCGCTGCCGTTGGTAGGGAGAGCAACATGCTGCGCCGCGGGGTGCATTTAGGCAGCGCCAATGTTGGCCGCCTGCCCTAGGGCCCGAGCGAGGCCATCCTAAGTTTCGACGAAGGGATCCGCCGTAGCGTGCAGAAAACTTAATGGGAGATGATCTCGATCGCGGTTCATCTTACGAAGCTAGGCTACTCACAAACAGAGGATGTTCTTCATATCCCTCCTGTTAAAATCCCTGGCCCCAAACGCTGTTGTCAAACATGATAAGCTCAGCCTACCATATATTACACGTTTGACTGCCGTCTGACGTCAGATCCCAGGAATTTCACAACTCACAGAGAAGCTTATGGAAGACCCCAGAAAGTGCAGGAAAGTTTAGATGCGCTTGGGCAATGCAGGAAACCCGTGTATTTAAAAGAGGAAGAAAACTCGACCGGAACAATGGAGGGGATCTCTTAACTTCTTCCTTTACCTATCTACGACCAGCAAAACTACACCCTCCCTCGAATCGAGACGGAAATCCAGGGATAATACCGTAGCGCCGTTAGACGCCAGAATCTCTACGACATACGTCAAGTCGCTTTCATAGCAAACAAATTCCCTTTCCCTTTCCATTTCCCGAGAGGGCCGAGCCTGAAAAAGCCCATCCGTTTCACACCTGCGGCCAGATACTCCCTTAGCCAAAATGGTGTACAGTCTCATGATCTTCGCTCCATGCAAACCCGGCGTGTCACACGAGGAATTCAAAGCCCGCTACGAGCGACACATGGAAATGATCGCCGAGATATGTGGTGACGCCATGCCACTCAGTCACACGAGGTATTACCTGCAACATGGCGGCCCAGACGACAAGCCCTGCCTACTAGCAGGCAACGCCGACGAGATGTACTATGACGCGATCGTACACATGTCCTTCCAGGACGAGGCTGCATATCATAGGTTTTATGACGCATTGCTGACGGATGAGGCCAACGCAAGGGTTGAGGCAGATGAAGCTGGGTTTTGGGACCGGGACCGTATGAAGGTTGTGGTCGTCGGTGATATTAAGGGATCAAAGAAGTGAGGAAATGAGTAGCGCCATGTGTTTGTTTGGAAGAACTAGGTGTGAGAGCGATGAGGGAGAGGGGGCTTAAGCCTTGGCCGCACTTCGTTCGTGACAAACTGTCTCTCGTTGTACCTCCTGGAACATCACGTTCCGAAATGACTTTACTCTTCTAGCCCTTCTAAATTCTCTTCCTCACTCCTTCAATATCTCAATATAGGTTATAAATCTGTATTCCCATGTTCACCCCTGCACTTGCCTCCTACCAGTTGGTGATTGGTCTCGTCATGATGAGTCTCATGGTCTCTGGAAGAGGCCAATAATCTGTCCGAGAAATTCAAGAACTCATCGGAACTCTAGAGATCCTGTGATCTGCTGCCAAAATTCAAAAAGTCCTTCTACCCTACGAGGAGGCAAATGCTGCAATTCGTTGCATTGATCGGAAACGTGGTTAACCATGCCTTCCGGAAGAACGGCTTCCGGAAGTAGATAGGAGCAGAATTCTCGATCATCTGGAACTCTCAAAGTAATAGAAAGTTCAATTAGTGCATCAGTGCTAGCGTCTGTCGGCTCTTCCAAGTCCTCACAGCACAAATGCCTCATTAACTCTACGAAAGAGGAGCATAATAATAAGTGGCAGAGTCAATCGCTGATGGACCGAATCTTCATAGCCGGCCACGATTCGTATAGCTGATTAGGATGCTCCCACTTTCGGTAAGTGCATATATGGGTATGGCTGAGCGTCATGTAAAGCATGAGCCATCCTCGCCCCTGTCCTGGGGGACAGTACATGGCAAAGGGGCAGGTAACTCATTACCTTCCAGAGCTGCTGGTTGAGGACCATCCATGACGATACCTTCCATTTAAAGGCACGTAGAAAAAGACGAAATTCAGCCGCACTTTCATCCCTGACATCCAACGCAGTGTCATATCTAGTAGCCTTCATACATATAAGATGAGCATCGAGAACGAGAAGTGCTTTTAGCATCTTGCTCTAGTTTCTAATCTCATCCCTTTCCTCTAATTCTCGAAGCGGGTAAGCCCGAAGATCAGTTTATTACTTCAAAATGTATTATTACCTGCATTACGGTTTAACCTTCGGGTGTTATATTTTGCGAGTCGCAGGACAATAGGTGCTCCTCTTTTTGTGTGCTATTAATCTTGACCATCTTTCTGATGTCCTTTTGCCTCTTTGGGCAGCTGGTAGCGGTTCTCGGAAGCGTCGAAGAAAGTGGAATAGGATTTACAAAGAAGTGAAAATGGTGGGGCTTTATAGGCAGTAAACTAAATGATGCTGGTGATCGATGATCAAAATGTGCACCAGAATCGGAGGGGGATTATGCTTCTCACGATCCAGTTGGTGAGAAGGACCAGCCTGCCTTTTGGAGGTTCACATTTGATCTCGCAAAACGCCCACCGGTTTAATTACTAGTTTCCTAGCATCAATAGAGGGTGTCGCGGAGGTATTCAATAACATCGATTCATTTTTCGCAGACGGCGCTCTGAGGAAGGAGGCCGGCCTTGACCCGACAGAATAGCGTACTCGTGGCGTCTTGTTTCGGATTCTGCATGTTCGTTATCTTGTTACACTAGTGGGCTACCAGACTTCACGGACCGGGGCTTCACAAAGCTTCAAGCTTTCATGAGGGCCAGGTGTGGAATCGGGCTGGGCTGAGCTGGCGGACGGGTTTGTCTAATACATAGGCAAAGGCAACACAAGTTATGCGCAGGGACCCTCGTAAAAGCCACTGCAGGAGCTCTTTGAACCTAGACATAGCCATCTCAAATGGGGTCCGGAATATGGGATTTGAGTAGGTTATCTCTAACATGTTGCGGCTGTAGTCACTAAGTCGACTACAAAAATCAGTTCCCAAGCACCCCAACCCTAGCAACCCTGCTTATAAACAGAGCATTCGAATGGTTTCGGCGCCGACCATCTCATCGAGGCGCCATGTTCGCTTCCACACCGTCTCAGTATCAAGTTCCGCGTTCAGTTCAGTTCTTGTCTTTCTATTAGCATCAGATCGCCGATAGGCAAGACACATGAACCACACAATCAATACCTGAACAAACAACTTACCATACATTTGATATGAAATGGAACGGCGCGACACTCCGCCTACTTACATTTCACGCGGACTAGACTTTAAAACGTCGCACAGATCAATAAGATTGGCCCCATAACATATGATGTGTTTTTTTTTCCTTTTTTCCTTTTCTGAAATTGGTCCTCCCCGAGCCCTATGCCTCTTCTGTTGTCTGTGGCACTGGAGCAGGCTCGGGCGTTGCAGGCCTGTCGGGTCGAGGGTCAACAATCGTGGCCGTGAATTTTTGTTCGTCGACGAGATCCCCGGCTTTTTGTCCATGCATCAAATAATAATGTTCCATTTCGTCGCAACTGGGCCTAACCTTCGGGCGGGTTTGGATAAAAAAAGAAGCCTTGGTTGATACGTGTTCCTCGATGCGGCTTGCAACGTCCTTTATGTAGGACATAAGAGGAGCCTTCCCCAAATGATTTTACTCTCTGCCCGTACACCCACCCATTACGAAGTACAGCTCAACTGCATTGTGAATTGGTCGACCACTATTAACTCGAACAACTGGATACTTCCGGTAGGAAAATGGTGTGGAGAAGGTACTTCAAAATAGTATTGATGCAAAATGGATGGACACGGAGGTTGGAGCTGGTGCCACTCACCCCTTGCTTTCGCCAATCAAACAGAGCGAAATTCGTGCCCGGTGAGGCCTGGCTGGTGCAGATGAGGGCGAAGTCATCAGACTTATTAAATTGTACCTTTATTGGGAGAGACGAGCCTTCGGCAATGATGCAAAATGGACGGGGGTTGAAACTGGTGACACCTTGCTTGAGCCAATGAAAAGGGGCGAAATTCGTTTTCCCGGTCCTGACTCTTCAGCATATGCAAGGTCATGCGGGCAGATTTGAGTTCAGCTTTCGTTGGGAGAGACACGAGGCTTCAGTAAAATATGTAGCCATATCATGCTCACCGCTGCCCTCGCCAACTCTCTCAAATACAAATTTCAAGCATCAAAAATGACGGATTTAGAGAAAACCTCTGGACAAGACTCTCCCAAGCCTACCAAATTGCAAATAGAGCAGAAGCCCTGGTAACTAAGCCCATCATCCTCGAGATATTTCTTTCTAGAACCTGGAATTATTGAGGGCTTATCAATCGCACTTCGCTTAGGAAATATATCGGATACCCTGTATTTTCGCGCTTCCTGGCCGGTGATCCTGATCGCTTACTTCTTCGCCGGTTTGATGAGCTCCATGTTCGTATCCTTCTGGCGGCTCAAGATGAGATTGGTGAACTGGAAGACAGCCTGAAGGCGCTGGATCGAACATACATGGAGGTGAACGAAAAAAACCATCTAAACGGGTCGGTGCGGCATGACATGGCTGATCGCAAGGAACTCCTCGGCACCATAAGGACCAAAATCGATCAGTATGGTAAGTTGAGATCTCCGAGTGTTGGCGGAGACGCCACTAACAGCGTGCATAGACAAATTGTATCTCCAGTATTCTCAGCTGAGATCACGTCAGAGGCCGGCGAAGCAACCCATTATCAACCTCCGAAATTGGTTTGGGAATTATCCCGGTGCTATTTGGGAGAAGGAGATCGAATTCATGAAATACGAGGGAGAATTGATGGGAGTGTATGACGCCCCGCGCCCCGTGCTGCGCACAGTCGTTGACCCTTGGATTGCCCGTCTTACCAAAGGCCGCTGAGGAAGTTTCGCCGGGCTGAGGTGGGTGACATGGGTCATGTCCACGAGCAGACAGTTCATACGAGTGACGACGATGCTGTGGACCGTGCTGCAGAATTCTTCATATTCGTTGTCGGATTCGGGCTGCTGGTCACGCCTCTCTGGACGCTCCAAACAGTGAATAGCATTTACTCCAAATTAGGACTGATTACCGGGTTTCTTTCGCTCTTTATCATTGTTCTCTGGACAGCAACAATGGCTGGCCCTTTCCACATACTGGGGGCAACGGCAGCGTGAGTGTCAAAACCAAGCCATACCCTCCGAGGAGATAAGAACTAACCCAATGAACCTTAGCTACGCTGCTGTCTTAGCGGTCTTCGTTCAGCCGTCCACCGGGTAGCTAAAGAGAAGCGTTTGCGACAGCTACTCATGTACAAAACAGACTGCTCATCCAACAATCTTCCTGCTTGCTCGAGCTGTTCGGCACCGCCAAGCCCAGAAGTAGTAGACCAAAGTGATGGTTTTGGTGCCATCTTCTACTTCCGACTACTTGAATTTGTCGCGTCTTCTTCATTTCTGTCTCTCTTTTTTTTTTTTTTTTTTTTCCCCAGCGCTGGAAACTGTTCAAGTGAGTCACCTCAGAGCAAGGGAATCTGCGAAGGGAGAGGAACGTCGATTCGGTCTATCGGGATGCAATTATATCATTAACAGATGCGTGTAGATGATTGTGATCTGTGCGCTTCAACGAAAGATTAGGAATATCATGGAGAGATGGAATTTACAAGTCGGGGATTGTGAAATTGAGGCTTTAGAGAGACCGGGAAACTAGGCCCACTGCTACTTCAGTACTTTTGGTTCTCATTATCCAACGCTATAATATACTACCAAGCCACAAATCCCCAAAGGAAATTGATACTAACTTGCTCTATCCACTTGAGAAAAACTAAAACTGGGGGCAGTGTGGGCGGACCTACCAGGTGAAAGATGCGACGCCTCTAGCACTTCAGGAACTACATCAAGAGCGAAAGCGGCTTTTTGATACCATTGACGATTTCCATTCCCTTGGCAGCCGTACCAAAGGTTTTAAAATTTTGAAGGACCTAGGTAGGTTTACTCTTAGAAGTCTCCTTTTATCTCTCGATGATAGCTCTTAATGGTTGCGGCTAGCACGGCTGTAGCATCCACGATCTCTTGAGTATCATCAAAGAGACGGGCCCGGCTCCTTCTCCCTGCTCCACACCCTCCACAGGCTTCGACACCATACCATGAGTCACCCGCGTACCAGGCTTGATGATTCAGTGACTATTTGACGAATTTTCGACGCGGGCCCTGTTGCGCTGGGCTATGCCGCTCAATACAGTATTAACAATAGTGCCGGCTATCTCGATGTCTGCGGTGGTGGACTTCCGGAGCCGGGGCGGGGTATCATCAGCTCCGGTCGTATTAAACGGAATCTCTCGCAAAACGAGACTAGGAGACGGCGGATCCTAGTCAAGGAACGAGAAAAGGGAACAAAAAGCACCAGAGATAAAAGGCCCAGCTCAAGAGAGCTTTGGCACTACCGCAGCAGCTGCAAAAGGAACTAACAGGAGGTGCTGCTCTGGTTTGACGATCGCCACTTAGAACGAGTATAAATAGCTAATTCTACTGGAGAATGACATTTGGTCATTATACGCGTTGAGGAAAGCTAGCCTGGGAACATTTGTATACTCCAGTCTAATATCCCCTCCGGAACAGTAAAAGGCACTCCACTCCGGCTCCGATTTGCCTAACAGCTACTTCGAGCGCATTTTCACTAATACGGAATACAGGTAATCCTCTCAAATGGAGTTGTATTGGTGACTTTGGCTAGGAAGCTATCCCGACCATACCATTACTGCCGCTCGTGTTAGGTACGGATCATGCTCGCTGGTTCTTGGATTCTGCCTAAACTAATCGGCTGGCGATGATGCCACCTGCAACCTATCCGAGGATTCGTTAATATCAGCCAGTACGATATTGTGGTGCAATGTACGAGGTTGCATCCTCCAGCCGAAATTGGGTCCTTGATATTGGTCAGGTGGCAGTGATGAAAGATGGCAAAGCCACTATGAAACCCGTCATTGAGGAAAACAGCAGTGATAATCCAGACATCATCACTAACAGTTGGCATTGCCTTGCATCTCCACCAATTTCGAGAGGCTCTCCCCATTGCTCATAATAATTCTCCAATGCCGCGCATGGTATTTCTATGCGATCTTTCTCCCCTCGGGCTCTTGAGCATGATATGAGTGCTCTGTGAGTACGAAATAATCATTCCTTCCTCGATTAGTATAAACTTGGGGAGCTCTTCCTCCGGCTTCTTTCCCCTCCGTTCATCATTTGCATAGTGATGCATGAACTGGTCCTCGCGAGCATCCCGTCAACCCCCTCAACCGCGCAACTCGAGACAGGACAATGCCACGCTCAAAATCCACTGGGTTCTTGGCATATATTCATCTCGGCTCCAGGGCGGTCGCCCTCCTCTTCGAGTTGGGCGCTCTAGGTTTGCTCATATACATTAGCACCGCGAAGAACTATACCGATGGCCTCTATTATGCCGCAGTAAGTGCATTTCGATGCTGCTAAAAAAGTACTGATTGACGCAGTTGTACAAGAAGTGGCTAGTCACCCTCTAATAGGTTATCTGCCCGATCGTGCTTAACATCCTTCAGGTGATAGCACTGGCTGATCGTCGCCGCCGACTGCCCCAATTTCGTCCAGCCTTTGTCGTCCTCCTAGATATCATCGTTTTTCTGTTTATAATTGCCGTGATCGTGTACTACCGTATCCCCGATATGAATCACGCCGAGAGGCACTCCAACCAGCCTCTACCTCCGTTGATTTCGAGCAAGGCGTTCTACTTAATATGTGCTCTGCCGTGAGTGCTAGCCCCGACTTCTTCTTGTTCCTCTTTTCGTCTATTCCAAGGCTAATAGAACCTAAAAGTGTCGTTCAATTATTCGTTACCGTCGTCTCCATGACCGACTGCTGTCTTCGAGATCCCCCAAGAAGGTCATCTACGAGGAGAAACCGATCCAAATGAAGCACTCGCTACTATAGTCATAATTTATTCATAATGAACCAGGAAACTACGACGGGCTGCGAATATAACCAGGCTACTAGGAATGTGCCTAATAAGGATCCTCGGAGATGATAGTAAGCCTGTAATGGTAGGACCAGTCCCGTTGTTGTAAAGACGCTATCGCAACTTGCGGCAGGAAGAGTTACAGCCTATCTAGGCTAGACCGGCTGGGGGTCATATTCCAGCAGTGGAGCGGAAATACTATGAGGGCAAGTTGAAGTAAGTATAATATCTGAACTCTTGAAACAAAGCATGTATTTGCAGTTTCGTCTTTGACCTTGTCTTTGTTTGAGCGTCATCACACTATATACCTACAACACCTGGAAGCTCTCGACGCTCCCGAGCTCGCCAGACAGGGGAACAATGTCGGGACCTGCGAACAGACAGCGCCGCCCATCGACATTTCGGCTGAATGACTGCCGTTCGCGGCCGCCTTTGCCCTGGACGTTGTATTGTAGCATGGTCTAAACACAGACGAAGAGGGCGGGGATATCTGACCACAGAATATCGATAGCTCCTATACCATCGGGGGAAAGTATCCCTTCGAGCTTGCCGGATGACATCGTGTCGAGATCGTTGGGGTTAACACAGAACCTCCATTGTCGGTTGTCCTCGGGTGTAGAGAGGTCTCAAGTGAGGCGGGAAATACCCAGCTTAAGAGCCAAGAGGGAAAAATGGCGTCGAAGACTCGAGTTTATAGCGGGGCCTTGCATGATTCCTAGGATTGAGCACCGAGAGCCCGAAATGACGGGGAATGGCCGTGGTTAACAGGGTAAGAGATGATTGGCGTTACTGGCGGGCGCGTGACTGTTTCAGCGGCTACGAGTGTTCTAGTGCTGTTTATCCGGGCATTTCCCTGCAGCTCCGGATCTCTTTTCGCCAACCCTGCTCATTCGATCTCATTTCCGTCGGGCTGTTCGTGGAGGGAGGAGGCAGCACGCTCCGTGCGATGGTCGATGCGAATTTCGACATAGTTATTGTGGGTGCGGGTATTATTACGGGCTGTGTCTTGGCGCGGGCCCTCGGGCGACAGGGTCGTCGCATCCTCGTTTTAGAACGCAGTCTCGTGCAGCCAGACCGAATTTCTGGCGAGCTCCTCCAACCCGGTGGAGTGGGCGGCCTGTCCGATCTTGGTTTGAGGGACTGTTCGGAGGGAATTGAAGCCACGCCTGTCAAAGGATTTCATCTATACTGGAGGCATGAACAAGCGACGTTTTGGTTCTGCCCTCCCTCTGGTTCGGAAGTAGAGACTGGGAGAAGCTTCCACCACGGTCGATTCGTCGCGAACCTTCGGAGTGCGATTCGCGAAGACTCGACTGTTACCTTGATCTAGGCTACGGCACGCGAAATACTGCGAGATGATTCAACAGGACGCGTGTGATCGGGGTCGAGTGTTCAAAGGGTAATGGCGGCTCGATTGAAAAGGTTTGATACGTTGATTCATTGCCATTCCCCCGGTGCCGATGATGATTGCTACTGCATCTGCACCTGCATGAGAACAGTGCACTAATCTCGGACTCTCCCCCCAAGGAATAGTATTTTGGAGACCTGGTCGTTCTCGCGGATGGCCAATATTCTAACTTTCGCGGCCAATTCTCGCCTTACAAACCAAAGATGAATTCCAGATTTTGGGGCCTTGAACTTGTAGATGCCCAGCTTCCTCTTCAGAACTAAGCGCATAGCGTCTTAGGTTCCGGCCCTCCGCTATTACTCTACCAGCTTGGGAGCAGGGAGACACGCATCTTGATTGATATCGTTAACAGAAACTTTGCCGATTTGGGAGACTAGTCGGCGGTCAAGACATACATCTTAGAACGAGTACTACCCACTCTTCCAACCGAGATTCAAGCTAATCTTCGAGATGCCGTCAATGACGGTCGTCTCCGCAGCATGGCCAATTCATGGATGCCAGCAAGGAGGGCTCGTGTGCCTGGACTCGTTATGCTTGGCGATTGTGCAAACATGCGCCATCCAATGACAGGGTCCGGGGTGACAGTTGCGATCAAGGATACCATTCTTCTCGCTGACCTTCTTCGGGTGGACATTGTTCCAGATCTTCGCGATAGTGCACCTGTCCTTAAGCAGCTGGAGGCCTTTCACTGGAAACGGAAAAGGCACAGCGCGACTCTCAATATCCTCGCCTATTGCCTCTACCACCTTTTTGCTTCAGAAGGTATTAAGTTTCACACCCACCATTTCCAGTTCCCAAACAAATAAAAGTGCGACACCCAGGCTTACCACCTGAGCTCTAGTCAAGAGCCTCGAGATCATGCAACGAGGGTTCATCCAGTTTATCCAAGGTGGCCCCAAGAACTTCGCACAGCCTGTGGCTCTTATGGGGGGCATCATCGAAGAGCCTTTTCTTCTTTTTTACTACTTCTTCCGGATCGCCATCTTTAGCATATCGACACATCTGAGGAGCGCGCGGATTCTAGACTTCCCACTTGCCGTATGCCAATCACTAAGTGTTCTTTTCCACGCAGTCGCAATTATAGTTCCGGCTATCTTGGACGAGTTGCGGACATGAAGAAGATCAATTGATGTTAGTGGCCCCAGCTGTCAGTTGCGTCATCTTCTCCGTTGCCATCGATCATTGTCTGCGCTTGGCGCCACATGCTTTAGCTCAGCACGTTCCGTTGACACACGTTGCTAAGGATAATGGGTTTGGGAGGATTTAACATTGTCTGTCATGCCATAATGGTACATTCAATTCATGGAGGCGAGTAAGTCAAACCACCCCCCAACCGAACACCCCCCCAAACCGAACACTTTCTCCACCCACATCACCATCACCCTCGCCATCATCAAATACGGAATACCAGCCCAAATCAGGCCATATTATAGTTAAATTTCTACAGCTGAAATTGAAAACAAAGCTCTTGAAGACCATAACCCTCAATTTCACTACTAGTAGCTGCAGGTGCTAGAAATTCCCGTATACGTTCTCGTGTGGCCATAATGTCCTCTATTCGTATGAACTGCTCATTAGGGTCTTCGCGATTGACTTTTTTCCTCTTATATGGGCGCAGTTGGCGAATTTAGTGTTTAAGACTTTGGACCTCAGCTTCCGCAGCTGCTAAAGAAGTGTTCCGATCGTTAAGTCCCCTGCCCAACTTTGTAAATAACTACTATATAAGGGGGTCTTTCCTATTATATAGTGGAATGACTTAGAAAAGGTCTCGGACTTAGCTAGAATGCTTTGGTGTAGTTAAGGAAAGGTATGTAATGTTACGATCCTAACACTATGGGGCTTGGGTGGTCAACGGGGTACCGTGGGTGTCAGGGTCGAAGGGGCCTGTTTGAGGTAGAGTAGGGCAGTCAAGCAGTGACACTAGGAGTCGTATTGGTGAGAGTGCGTATTCAAGTGTAGGGTGCAGTTGCGTCTTGAATTGACTACTGAAGGGTCTAGAAGAACATACTAGATATAGGGGATCCGTCGTAGCTTATATAGACTATCTTCCATCCGCCTTCAGTACAGTCAGTCGGGCCCGCGCTCGACCACCCGGTCGAACCGGCGTTCGACTGGCCGGTCGGTCGGTCGGTCGATCGATCGACTAGACGATCGCCCACCCGGCCGACATTATGACTAAGCGTCCTTCTTCTGTTCTGCCAACGCCCACCGCCTTTCTCATGTGACATGGCCGCGGCCAGGTCGTGACATGTAAGGGCTCTCATTCCTATGTGTCACGACCTGGCCGCGACATAGGCCGCAGGGAAGGCGGTAAGGAGCGGCAGAAACCATGGGGAAGCACGTGACTACAAGGAACTATGATCGGACGGTCGAGGACCGACCGACCGATAGTCGAACAGAAGGAATCCGACCGATCGATCGGTCGAGAACCGATCGACCGACAGGAAACCAACCACACACTGAAGAGAGATGGAGGAAGGGTCTATATAAACTACTATGGATTCCCTGTATCTAGTTTGTCCCTCCAGACTCTTCAGTAGTCAATTCAAGACGCAACTGCACCCTGCACTTGAATACGCACTCTCAATACCACCCCTGGTGTCACTGCTTGACTGCCTTACTCTACCTCAAACAGGCCCCGTCGACCCCAACACCCACGGTGCCCCGTTGACCAATCAAGCCCCATAGTGTTAGGATCGTAACACTATGACTTTGGTCTGTACTAGCGCAGAAGGCTAGTTTCTTATAGAATCTACTACTAATAGGTTCATTAGTAGCTTTACTATATAAACAGGCTATAAGCTACTTGCTTTCTAGCCTGACTTGATGTTTTTAACTTAGAAACCTTCCTTTTGTGCCTCTATATAATACTATAAGAACAAAGACTTTATAAATAGTATATTTAGTAAAAGGTATACTACTTATTAAACTTATTTTCGATAGCTTCGTTTTAGTAGAGAGAAGACTAAAATATCGAGAGGTTATAGAATATAGGAGGTATAGGAAGGTAGGAACATGATATATATCTTATACTAGAAGCAAGCATATATGAAATTATTAGTTTTATAACTTCTATGGCTGTCTACAATAAGTAAATACTTCTCATTTTCATTAGTTAGTTTAGTACTTAGGATAAATACTTTATAAAGCTATTCTAATACAACCTTATTAGAAGTCTATCCTTTTTCAGTTGCTTTAAAGTGCTATTCTTATAGGAAACTAAGCTCTTATAGGAACTACTACTGTTATATACTTCTACCCTTAAAAATAACTAATAGTGGAAGTATAGTTCCAGTTGCTAAGATATACTTGATGATTGTTGTCTATATATGCGAACCAGGTGTTCGTGTGTATGCAGCCTTCTTCTCTGCATGCCCAACTACTAGTCGATTACCCCTAACACCTTGCATTAACCCAGTTTCATCTATATTATACTGATGCTGGGGTTTGATAGTAAGAATCTCAGGTCTGTGTAGATGCTGAAAGAAGCCCTTGATTTATTTAGTGGTTGCCCTATTGATATGCTCTTGTGAAAGGTGCTTGCCTCTTAAGGTCTAAACTTGTGGATTTCGTCGTAAAAAGCTATCTATCTACCTCTTTCTAAGTGGTTGGGTATTGTTTCTATGTTGAAGGATCTGCGTAGCGAATTCGCGGACTTGGGCATGAGTTGGGGCGCAGCCTAAGGCATCTTGGACAAGAATCCACTGTGTCAAATGGGATTCCTGTGCCTTTGAAAGCCTCTGCTAGGATTCCGCGATGACTTTCCGGGGGGTTGCGCCATGATACTGGTCATGGAGTGTGGTAAGAGGAATTCCCTAGTGTTTTGAAGCTTTTCTTAGTGACATGCCAGTTTCAATAGTAGTAAGCGCGTTTTTTATATCTTCTTCTGTGTAATTAGGCATGATCTATATGATATTAAAATTTGGAAGTAATATGACTGGAATTGGTGGACTTATGTGTGTTTGATGATGGTGCTGGTGATGGTGATGTGGATGGAGAAAGTGTTCGGTTTGGGGGGTGTTCGGTTGGGGGGTGGTTTGACTTAGACCAAGACCTCTTTTCGGTATGACATCCCTGGCAAGCTCATGACAAACGGATTCTTGATGTTTCACTCTTCTCTTTTTCCCCTCTCTTTTCATGTCTCGGATAATTTCGACACGCCATGAGCAGGGGCATGGTTGAATAGTAATCCAATAAATTATAATCCAAGCCTTGACTGTCGGGTTAGTCTGTACCACGCGAGGGCTGGAAATTGCAACCGATCTTGAGGATCTCTTAATATGAAGGACACGAGTCCACGACTGACCCACCGGCGAGCAGTTGCTGGCGACTGACCTCCTCCTATTTACAGTTTGCCATTGTTTGTGCCTTGCCGGTGGGGCTCCTCCTCTTTCTGTCATCACAAGATCGACGCCGATTGGACCTGTCATATTAAGATGCTCACCCCGCAAGTACGAAGTATCCAACACGGGCTTTTTCTTGGCGGACGCTGGTTGGCTCCAAGAACAAATATTTTTCATTACCCCTTTCCTCTTACACTACCCATCCGTTGGTGGCTGTACGACCTTGCCCAGACAGCACCTCCCTGCAGCCAAGCGAAGGATTCAGGTCCATTCTCCTCTCCCTGCTCTTTGTCCGTGGCAGTGTCGTTGGTGACTTCGGAATTTTTTCATTTTTGCTTGCTGTTCTTGGCGCAGCTTGCCGATGCCGACTTGGAGAAGCTCGTCTCCAATGCCTCAAAGCTCTGGTCCTTGGTCCCACGTGACTCGAACCTTCCCCTTTCCCCCTTTTTCATAATTTTTATCCTTTACCCGAGAGAATGAAGACGAAATTGTGCGAGATTTGATCGACGAGGGAGGAAGGAACAACCACTGGGGCGGGAACACAAAGCGGGTAAATAGAGGTAGATGTAGGCCACATGTCGGAAGGTCCAGCCTCAATTTGGACACGGAAGGAGAGGGACACTGGGACGGACTTGAATTGATCCTTCCTTTATTTAGTCAGGCAGGCGCGACTTATGCTTGGCCGAGGAGGATGGATTGTCACATTCGCGATCTGATCCCCTTCTGACAATTTTCGCGACCATTATTCTTCTATCCCCGAATTCTTTCGGACTTTCGTTAATTCTTTTTTTTCTATTTTTGCTTCTTTTTTTCCCCCTCTCTTTAATTCTTGACCCTTCTCTCTATCCCCTTGCCCTCCCTACGATGCTCCTCGATTTCGTGCGATGATGGTAGCATTCAAATGGCCTCTGCCGAGGACTTTTACTCGCCTGCTCATTGTCGCTGCCCTCCTCGTCTTCGGTCTATCCGTCCATCTCCTCATCCAGAGTACCTATGTCCGCCACAATCCCCAGCAACTCCTAGCCACGCCGCCCATCGTCGTCCACGGTAAAAAGATACACGAGGCCCCGAAACCCGAATACCCCCTCGAACCCTTCCCCGACTCGCCTCTCCGACTGCCCGAAAACCAAACCGACATCGAGCGACCATGGCTTGCTGCCATCCTCAGCACCGCCGACGAGGTCGACCGTCGCATGCTGATCCGCTCCACCTGGATGCGCCTGTACCGTAACGTCCCCTACGATACCATGTTCGTCATTGCCAATCCCGAGCCAAAATGGAAAGAGAGCATCATCTACGAGAATCGAACCTTTGGCGATATTGTCATCCTCGACAGGATACCCGACGACGACGTTACGGCGCATACTATCAAGACCTTCGAATTTTACAAATGGCTCCTTGGAAGCGGCCGAAGATACGAGTTTGTTACGAAGCTCGACGCCGATATTTGGCTCAATGCCCGCGGGTTTTACGACAGGTTCTTGGCCCCTAGGATATCCAGATGGGATGGTCCCGCGAAGGCCACAGTCAGGCAGACTGTTATTGGAGAGCTATACTATGATAAAAAATCCGACCTCGTGTACCCACACCATTCCATGTATACCTTGACCTGGGACATGGTCGAACTCCTGGCCAGGCTGCAGGACAAGTTCCATCTTGTTACCGGCGAAGACATGGCAATTTCCCTTCTGCTGTTGAGAGAGAAGCAGAGACCGACCTTTGTGAACTTCAGGGGCCGGGAAAAGTTCGACTACGACGAGGACGACGCCAGGGGCGATGGCACCGCGTGGGCCAGGGAACACACCCAAGTAGACGCGATAAAGCATGCCGTCACCGACGAAGCTATAGCTGTACAGAACCTTAAGAACAGCAATAGCTGGCAGAGGGTCGCCGCCTGCTTCGACGAGAAGGGTATCAGGGGCAGGCCCGAGATGACGGTGGCCGAGAAGTCACCGTCCATCTTCATGCGTGTGGGAGACCTCTGGCACCGGTTTTTCCCGAATACACGTTTCCGGACCGTCCCAGAGTCATTATTCAAGCAGGATAACGGGAACATATGGATATGCGATGGGCTATGGAATATGGGGGTGATGAGGGATGGTACCTATCACGACCTCTGATGCAACTTAGTCGAGGAGGGCGTCCTGTTTGAATAACGTCAGGTTGTTACATTTGTTACATTGATCGGCATCTTTTAACGTTTTCATGTATCGGAAATAGGCTTTACTGGCAGGTTTGTCTTTTTTAGAAGTCGGGGAACACTTCCCGGCCGCGAACTATGGGAAGAATAATACTCTTAATTAATCGCTGTTCGTCATCAGTGGCGCCGACCGTGCCCTTGTGCGAAGTTTAGTATTCCAATGTCCTCATCCCGCCAGTTGGGCGGAAGATAAGACAATCTGAGCTGCCGAAGCGTGGGAGGGCCTTGGTCTCTCAATCAACGCTCTCGGTCTTCGCGCTCGTCTTCCACCCCGTCTTTGAGTTCAAGAGAGCCCCGACTTGCAACGTCATCAAGCATTATCTTCAAACCTACACGGCATTGGCTTCAAGCGAGAGATGAAGTCAATCGTGCCATGCACTTCGGGTAACCTGACGTGATGCAAGAAGGGTCTCTCGATGTCCCCGTCAGGGTCCGAGTAGAAAACCAGGCGCTCTTGCCATGGGCACATTCCGGCAATCTTGCCGTCAACAAGCCATATTGACAGCTAATAGTTCTCAAGCTCCATTTCTCTCTCACAATAACACAGAAGCACCAAAGTGACAGATATTGTTCTAAAGATTTGACTTCGCTACAATGCCTACAACCCGAGCACACAAGCCCGCATATGGGCGTCGGCTCATGATGAACATCATTGAGGAACGGGCCTCCAAGGAGCCGAACCGACCGTGGATTCTGGTTCCTCGGACGTCCAATCCCAAGGATGGATGGAAGAATATAACGTATGGAGAGGGCGCTAAGGCAATTAATCGCGTCGCTCACAGGGTTTTGGACATGGCTGGTCAGCCGCGTGCCGGGGAGTTCCCTACGATCGCGTACATTGGGCCAAACGATATACGCTACATCATCTTCATGTTTGGAGCTATCAAGGCTGGATGCCAGGTCTGACTACCTCCTTATGGCCCGCTTCTAAACAGTGGTGGAGCTAAGACCGTAATTGTAGGCGTTGTTCATCTCACCTCGAAATTCGCACGAGGGACAGATGAACTTGTTCGAGAAAACAAACTGCAACGTCATCTTCTTCGACGCTGGCTTCAAAGCAACGGTCCAGCCGTGGCTACAGGAACGAGACATGAAGGCCATCATGGCTAGCTCAGTAGATCAATGGTTCCCCAGCGAGGACATCCCCGGTTTCCCGTATAAGAGGAACTTTGATGAGGGCAAGTGGGATCCCTTCGTCGTTCTTCACACGAGCGGGAGTACGGGACTCCCTAAGCCCATCATTTGTCGTCAGGGGATGCTTGCGATTAGTGATGCGTACCACGAACTAGCAGAGTGGAATGGAACGAGGATGTGGTTGCAGGCTTGGTCGGATGTTTGCGATGTGTTCTATGTTCCGAGTAAGTGCATAGCAAATCTCAAATTGTCTTACGAATAGACGCTAACACGAGGGAATCAGTGCCTCTATTCCACGCAGCTGGGTTATACGTCACCTTGATCTCTACATTGTATTGGGATAAGTTGGTGGCGTTCCCGGTACCCACGAAGCCTCTCACGCCGGATACTGTTCTCGAATGTCTTGCGGCTTGCAAGGCCGATGCCGTCCTGCTTCCGCCTATCATTCTTGAGGAGATTAGTCAATCGGCAGAGGGCACCAAAGCCCTTGCCAAGGCCAAGATGGTGGCTCTTGTTGGCGGTGAGTTACAAGTCAGGATGATATCCCCGATTTGGTTCCCGGTAGCACTAATCCAAGGTTAGGAAACCTTGCCCAAGAGCCTGGTGATAAGCTTGTCCAGAACGGCGTCAGACTGGAGAACTTGATATCCGCGACGGAGTTAGTGTTCACTCTCTACAGAACCGCTGGTACTCGGCTGTTGACAACTCAAATACAGGTTCACTCCGTTCCCAATCTATAAACAGCCGGATCCAAAGATGTGGCATTGGTTCATCATCAACTCGGATATATTCGGCTGCGAATGGCGGCCAACCTCGTCAGATCCAAACATTTTCGAGCAGGTCATCGTTCGTAAGAGCAAAGACCCGGGTATGCAAGGGTTCTTCTACACATTCCCCGAGCTGCAGGAATACAGCACCAAGGACTTGTACAAGCGACATCCTACTCTTCCGGACAACTGGCTGTACCAGGGCCGTGCCGACGACATTATTGTCTTTTCCAACGGCGAGAAGCTCAACCCTGTCAGTATCGAAGGCATCGTGATGGGCCATCCGGACGTCAAAGGAGCCATCGTTGTTGGGACAAACAAGTTTCAACCAGCTCTCATCATTGAGCCCCGAAAATTTCCGCGGACGGATGCAGAAGCTGAGAAATTAATCGAGTCGGTCTGGCCGTCTGTCGTGACGGCTAACCTCGAGACAGTTGCACATGGCCAAATCGGCCGTCAGTTCATCGCCTTGTCTAATCCGAAGAAGCCCTTCATGAGAACGGAAAAGGGCAGCATTCGAAGACCCGACACCTTGAAGTTGTACAAAGATGAAATTGATGTGATTTACGACAAGGCCGGCCAGAATGTTCCTGTCGAAGGTATGAAGCTTGATCTCAGCTCCGAAGATGCCTTGACCCGCTCTTTAATCGAGCTGTTCAATACGGGCTCGAGGCCAGTGTTACTCAAGCCTGATACCGACTTCTTCCAGGCCGGTGTGGACTCGATGCAGGTCATCTATGCCTCCCGATTGCTTCGGTCTGCGTTCAAGGCCGCTGGCGTCAATGTCGCAGCCGCGGCGGTTGCAACCCGTGTCATCTACGGAAACCCGACACCCCGGAAACTTGGTCATTACCTGTATTCCTTAGTCAGTAGTGGTGAAAACGAGGAGCGGAAGCTAGAGCACGAAGTCAATGCCATGCAAGCGCTACTCGACAAGTACACCAGAGACCTCCCTCCGATGACGACAGGGAAGCCTCCCCCGGAAAACAACCATCAGACAATTTTGCTCACCGGCTCCACGGGCGCACTGGGGTCCTACTTACTGGACTACATGTGTCGCTGCCCTAACGTGAAACGGGTCATATGCCTCAACCGCGCGGAAAACGGGCGTGAGCGACAGACGGAAGTGAGTTCGGCCCGTGGACTATCGACTAACTTTGACAAGGTCGATTTTCTACGCGCAGACATGGGCCGATCCGATCTCGGGTTGAACACCAAGGATTATGATCGGATCCGGGATTCTGTTGACCGCATCATCCACAATCAGTGGCCCGTCAACTTCAACATGCCCGTGGAATCTTTCGAGCCGCACATCCGAGGAGTGCGCCATCTCGTTGACTTGAGTGCCAAGGCGCGCAAACAAGTTTTGATTACGTTCATCTCTTCCATCGGCTCAGTAGATGGGTGGAAGGAACCCTATCCAGTGCCGGAGAAGTCCATCAAGGACTTCTCCATCAGCTCAACCGGATACGGGATGTCGAAGCACGTTAGTAGCCTTTTGCTAGAGAAGGCGACGGAGAAATCCGGAATTCCCACCGAAGTAATTCGCGTCGGCCAGATTGGCGGTCCGGAGTCTAATCAGGGAATGTGGAACAAGCACGAGTGGCTTCCTTCCATCATTGCGAGCTCAGCTTATCTGGGGATGCTGCCCAAGGACTTGGGCGCCATGGATACTGTCGACTGGACACCTATTGAAGGCATTGCAAATATGGTTCTTGAACTTTCAGGAATCAATAAGCCAGTTCCTCTTAAGGAAGCGAATGGCTACTTCCACGGCGTCAATCCTGCTGTCACGAAATGGGGAAGCCTAGCGCCGGCCGTCAAAGAATTTTACGGTGATCGAATCAAGAAACTCGTCCCGTTCTCGGAATGGATCGATGCCTTGGAGAAGAGTCAGGAGAAATCGGAAGACGTCACCAAGAATCCGGCTGTCAAGCTCCTTGACTCGTATCGGAGAATGTGCGGCGAAGGCACTGCCGAGCAGCGCCATGTGGACATGGATACGTCAAGGACGACGAGATGCAGCGAGACGATGAGGAACATGGGTCCCGTCACCCCGGATCTGATGAAACATTGGTGTAGCCAATGGGGATTTTAAAAGTTAAAAGCTCATACACTCTTTTCGATGTGGTTTAGAATGGAAGAAGCCTTACCGGGTCCTGCTACCCCAGTAGGCGTATCTATCATTAACTGGGAGAGTCAATATTACGGAGTTATGGGTTTCCATGAAGAATCATTGATGAATATTCCGTCCACATTATAATCTAGTCTATTGTATAGTGTAAATGCAGGGACTATCTACCACCATAGAATCATATCCAAGCCTCCAACCCTTTCCACATTTCTCAGTTAGTAGTGTTATCCTGAGAATCCCGAGAGGCCAAAGTCATTGTGGTCTGGAAGAATCTAGAAGTGACCTTCTCAGCAGTACCGTCATCGCCGAGAGTTACGACAAAGTCGTCAATCGAATTAAAGCCATAGCTAACCCGCTCAAACATGAACCAAGTCTGGCAACTAATCTGTGGGATGAAGGGAATGCTCGCATCGACGGCAGCAAAATCCTCGGCATTTCCGATGTTGAAGACGGCTCGCCAACCCGACTGGTTGCCGGCCGAGAGACTAGTGGTGTACAGGCGGATGCTGATGGGAGCGTTGATCTCGACGGCTTCACCGACGCCGAGGTACTTGCCGTAATTTTCGACAACGTTGACACCGCGAGAAGCCCAATTAGAGACGACAAGACCGGGACCATCGTCGACGGAGAGAGTGATGGTAGAGTTTGTCTCCTCATCGACGTATTGACCAACAAGCCTCTCCCCTGCTTCGGCCTTAGCAGCCTGATCAAGGGCTGGAATAAGGGCCTCCATAAGCTTCGGAGTTCCGAAAAAGACGACGTCGTTGCTGGCCTCGGGCCCTCCAGTGAGAAAAGTGAGGACGATATCATAGTCAGGGATGAGAGCAAAGATGGCATGGTAGGGGCCGATATCGCCAGACTTTGTGTATAGGTCGATGACGCGGCCATCTGAAGTCAAGTTCTTGACGCGTATAATCTCCCAGGGATTACCCACAGACATCCCAAGTGAAGAGGTGTGCTCGGTTGGCTTCATCCACTTTCGGGTCTCGACACCGCTGAGAAGCTCATAGTTGAGGATAGCCTCGCCGAACTTGATCAAGTCTTCAGTATTGGAGTAAAAGCCACCAGCACTGTCATCTTGTCAGACCTGTTTTCTCAAATTTTATTAGAGAGGAGGTTGGTGACTTACGGGTTATAGACACCGAGATCAAAGGACCACCAAGGATCGTCGGCCGGGATAAAGCCCACGCTGTCGTTCTCGGGTTTCTCTCCGGGAGACGTGCTGTCCATGCCAAGTGGGTCGAGGATGGTGTCCTTGATGTGGGAAGCGAAGGTCTTATTGGTCACTTGCTCTACAACAAAGCTGAGGATTGAAAAGCCGGCGTTCGAGTACATGGGTGTGGTGAAAGGCGCCCAAGTTGGCCTATGCTTGCCGTACTTGGCCAGAAGATCTATTCCGGTTATTAGTGTTCATCACGGACACGATTTATGGCGGGTCTAACTCACCCTCTTTCGTGCAAGGAGCGCTGCCTCCGAAACCTGAGCAGCCGGGAATAGAGTTATTGCCTAAGACAGGCAGTCCAAGAGGCGCTGCATCGACGCCAAAGTTCGCGATGTCCTGGGCCACTACTCATCGGTTACTCCCAAGTCTTGGATAGTGGGCATGAACATACGGCCAACACTTACTCTCATAAGCGAAACCGCCCATATGATTACCGAGACTCAAAAGAGTAACATCATCCCAAGAGATGGTTGTGAGCTCGTTAACGTCTTCTTGCTGGTCTTGAAGATCCCTCAGCTCCGGGAGGTACTTTGTAACCGGGTCGTTGATGTCAACACCGGCCTCACGTAGGATGGCGAGCGGTGCAAACAGCTTAGACACACTTCCGACCCTATACACCGTCTTGGATGTGACGTTGGCGGTTCCTTTTTCGGTTTCTGGGGTATGGTGGATGTCGAGAAGAGGTCCATCTTCGTGGATAGACTTGATGGTGAGCGAGGCGGCGCTGTTATTGTATCCTGCGACATATCCGTGGAACAGCTCTGTGACTTTTTGAACAGCTTCAGACACGATAGGATTCAAGCTAGGGTTCTTGGGCGCTGGGAGTGTCTGGCCGAGAGGCGGACAGTGGAATGGTTTCGCTGCATCCACAGATTCCACACATAGGCCCAGGAGGAGCTGGGCACCAACGGCCGCAACCGATGTAATGGGCTTCATTCTGATTCTTTGACGAAAGGAAAATTACTGAACACACAAGGAGCCGCGAGCACTGGAACGGGGTGATGTTTGAGACAAGGCGGCTTGATTGACAGAATTACTAGACTAGATAGGCGAGATAAGGGGCAGGCTTTTGAGATTTATATCAGAGCTTGAGGTCCTGGTCTCCGAGGATGATCTTTCCCTAAGAAAACCGGAAGTCAATCCAACCCTGCAATCTAGGCAGATGCTTGGGGCGTGGCATCTCGATGGGCAGTTGATTCATTGAATTGTTCTGAGAAGTAAGATGGCCATCGCGTACGCGTGGAAGTACGTCGTGAGCCTGTGGCTTGGCCGAGCTGGGTTTGTACGTGATGTAGAAATCTTAGCATCAGCCCTATGTCGTTGCGACCCAAGATTGACGTCGCGAAGATTTGTAAGTTTTATCAGGGTCCCGTCGTTTACGTCGGTTATGTGGAGTAGTCACTCGTAAAAATCGTATTGGGTATCAAATCAAGCAATCCCAGCCACTGCTTCGTAAGAATTCGTGGGCGAGTCATTTGCCGATCCGACAATGCCGAACTCTGCGCCACAACCGCGTCGCCGAACGTCTTGGCCTCTTTACGTGCTGTTCCATAACATTGTAGGGCTCACAAAGTAAGCATAGACTCTGCATTGAAAAGTCCCAGTTCCACTTAGTTAGCTTGGAACTTTTCACTGTTCACCATGGGGTTTTCCATGGGAATGTGTCGGGTCCGTCTATGTTTGATCGACACCGCCGAAGTACATTCTCTGATTGGTTGGGTGTCTGACAGCCACTGCTGGTCTTCAGTCTTGTGATATACAATCTTGGTCCATTGCCTACGGTTGTCAAATTTCGGCGAAAGGACCGTATGAGCCTGAAATGCCACTCGGATATTGCTAGTCGGAGTTTGCAGGCCAGATTGGACGTTCCTGGCGAGCTTTATGTGTTCGCACTTTCCTATATTAACTCCCTAGAGGGAAATGTTGACGATGAGGCGGTGGGGCCGGACTCAAGCTACTGCCTGTGTGCGTGCTGAAATCTGACTTGATAGTTGGTCGCGCGGGACCGGCGACCATCGAAGTTTACCAGGATGCAAAGTGGCACGGGAGAACTCCGTCTGACCGCTTTCCCCGAGAAGATAGGACGGCAGTAGCCTTCGGGGAGTAATTTACACCGCGGGCGGGAATACGACCAATACGGCCCTTGAGAGTAACCCAACGGGCGAAGCCCGCGTAAGGCCCTTGGACAACATTACTAATTGATTAGGCCGAGGAGTACGGGGCTTCTCGGAAGGTCCTGGCTCATGTCGCCAATCCCACTCGAAGAAAACTGCTGTAAAATGGAGAGTTGAGTTTTGTCGGTTCGGCCTCTTGAGTGGGAAGGCAACAATGGATGTTCCTGCATTTTGAGTCCATCTTAGCCACGCTCCCAATTAATCTACTAGAACTATTCTTGGTCTTTCAACTTTGACTGTGGCACCGACATCAATCCTTCAATTTTTGGATTTTCCTTTCTCCCTTCCATTTGTATCTGCACGATCCTCTTAGCCATAACAAGCACCTAACCTTTTCAAGACCGTCTAATCTTTGGTCACATCAACTTCAAGAAATCAGCTCCTCCGTCTACCGCCTATGGGTTGAGGAAATAACCGGATCGATACTACGACTGGTGCCAATAATAAGACTATCTTCTTCGCTCGAGTCCCATCCTTCACGGTTATCCTTGGGCACCCGGACGAAAAGGATATCGAGGGTAATGGCAACGATGGCAACCGCGAATCCAAAGTATAGGGCTGCCCGAAAGCCGCGAATCTGATCATGCGTTTTCCGGGCGATTTGGCCGTCGATCGTGCCCGAAACGCCTATTCCAAGACTGTTTCCATACAGATTAAGAGTCCCAATGAGGCTTCCCGCAACCCCTTGGTACTTCCGACCAACGCTGTTACTGACAATCAGCTGAGCAGCAACATAGACGAAGTCTGGACTCAGACAAGACAGCACTATTGCCGGGAATGCTTGCGCCCAGTAAGTCTGCTGCACCGGCATCGTGGCGACTAGCATGTTGGCCACGACGAGGACACCGATACCCATCGCCATGATCCATTGAGCAGCAAGTCGTGGAAGGAGCCATGCAGCGAGAAAGACGGAAAGGGGACCGACGACCAAGAAGGGGGTGTATCCAACTGCGGTTTCGAGCACCGACCAGTTCCGCTGCGTCTGTAGCCAGGTGATTGTGTACCATTGTGAAATGGCGAAGGACATATAACTCAGCGTGACGACGAGGACCAGGGCCGAAAAGCTGGGCGTTTTGAAGATGAAGAGGGGCATTACTGGCTCCTTGGCGAAGTTGCCCTCCCAGATGAGGAACAAACCGAAAAGAAGAATGGAAACAATGAGGCAGGTAATTTCAGCAGGGCCCTTCCAACCCGATGAAGGTGCTTGGCTTGCTTTTTGTCAGGAGACAGTATCATGGGGACGGATATCTCTCGGACCGCTTACTTACTTCCACGCAAAGCTGAATAGGATCAGACTACCTAAGCCGAGAATTGCTCCCATATAGTCGATCTTTCCACCCTTATCTAGAGGCTCGTCTTTAGGCATGGAAAAGAAAATTCCGGTCAACGTAACGGCTTGAGATGCGGCGCTGAAGGAGAGACATAGACTGTTAATTTAAGACGGGACGAAGGAAAAGGTTGGCTTGAGTTTAATAAATGTCGGGTACTTACAGGAAAATGAAAAGCCACCTCCAATGCGTTCTCTCGAGGAAGATACCCGTTAAGAGAGCGCCAAAGAAACCGCCAATTGGAGCCGATGCTCCGAAGCAACCCATGGCAATGTTTCTCCAGTGGCCCGGAGGAATCATGACGGTGATGATGGCGACGGCGTTCGGCATTAAAATTCCACCGCCCACGCCCGTCAAGGCTCTCGCGGCAACGAATGCCATATAGTTATCGCAAAAGGCATTTACCAGAGAAAAGAGGGTGAAGATGGCGCCTCCGATAAGGAGCGTTGTTTGGTGACCATAGATGGTGCCGAACCTTCCACTGATCAAGACGAATGCGCCCTGCGTCAAGCTGCATCAAGCAGGCAATCATGTCAGCCAATACAAATGGAGCATCCGACATTCGAACATTATCACAGGGACGTACGAATATGCTGCAGCGAGCCAATTGGCTTGGCCAGGCCCGGCCTCTCTGCCTAGCTTTTCGCTGAAATCAAACCCTCCAGCTACTGTTGTGAAGTTGGAAATAAACTGCACTCAACAGTGGTTAGTTCACCGAGTTTATGATGGCTCTTGGACAAGCTAGCAGAGGGAGAGACAAGACGGACTTGAATAAAGTTGACACACATGACGAGGCCAATCACGACGACTCTCTTCGTTCGGCTTACTCCGTGGAACGGAGCAAGACCAAACTCACGTGGGGGAGCGAGGGTTCGTCCGACAGTGGACTCCGCGTGGACAGCTTGCAGAGATGGTGGGGGAAAGGCAGTTGAAATGGATTTTCCATCGTGGACAGGATCCGGCAGCTCCGTGAGCTCAATTGTTGTGACTTGGGTTGTGGACATGGTGGCACGTTAGGCCGAAGCTCGCGTTCAAAAAGTATTGGGTTGGCCCTCAACAAGATGATGTTTATTGACAAGAGTGAAGCTACCCATACCCACTACCTATCTTCTCCCTCTCTCGCGACATATCACTTTTATAATGTTTCCCCCTCCCTCCAAGTCTCCGATGTGAAGTGCGGAGAGCCAATCGACGAATCGATTAGTAACATCAATGATGAGTGTACCGCCGAGGACGCTCCGAAGGGGTCCGGTTCCCCGCTCTGGTACGGCGAAGCTCATCTCACGATAACTGATAAGAACTCGGTCAGGCAAAATTGCGATGGATGAAGCAGACCTTGAATGCAAAGATTGCTGCTGTGCATAATTAGCCGCTCCTTTTCCGGGGTTTCCCCTGGTTGGTCCCGAAAGCACGCCATTGGTGAGACTGGAAATGCAACTCCCCGCATCGGCGAATTCATTTGAGGGGGTGAAACGAAACCCCAAAATCTTCTCGAAGATTTGTGGTGTGACGGTGTGTTAACGTCAAAATCAGCAAAATCAATCTGCCGTATGCTGTAAACAATTATCATTATTCTATCTGCTGATATTAGTCGATCTTTCTCCTTCCTCATGGCCTGCAGTTCCGAGTGCTGCCGGACGCCGCCCACTGCCGAGGTTGAGGGGAATGCCGATAATCTGTCCGACGTCGACAGCTGCCACATTGCAGATGTGAATGAGGATGCCACCAAGAGCGACGGTTTTTGCCAGACCAAGGACGCACAGGAGAATAACTGCTGTAACGGCAAAGCTTCGATCGAAAGCGCTTGTTGCGAGGATGAGGATGCTATTCAAGACGACTGCTGCGGAATCCAGGATGCCAGGAAGAATGACTGCTGCGCGATCGACAAGACCACCAGAGATAGCTGCTGTCAGCCTAAAGATGCTTTCAATGTGCGAAATGAAAATGCAAGCAAGGTCGAGCACTGCGAACTACCTCAGAAGCCAATTGTCTCTGGATGCCAAGATGTATGCTGCGGGGCAAAGCTGCCCTCCCTGGTAGCTCCGTGTGGTCGCCCGCCATCGAGTCCCGTCCCCGGCGATGATGGCTGCGAGTCTTCCACGGCCAGCCCTCCAGGAAAGAAGGGGTGCTGTGCGCCGCCCGCGAGAAAGGAACAGCACGTCGCCCGTTTAGCCGTGCCTAGCTGTTGTCAGGGAAAGGCTTCGCCCTGCTGTGACACGGCTTGTCTCGACCGACTAGCTCTCCGAGAGTGCCAGAGCCAAGGCTTCATTCGTGGTGAGTAATAATGGCATGTCACTTTCTAGTAGTTCGTCCAATGTTGACTCCACTTTTAGGCTCTGGCTTGGCGTCAACCAACTCTTGTGATGGAGGCGCAACTGGGAAGCCATGCACCGACCATTTCCGAAAGACACGTTCGACCTACGCGGATCAACTGGAGGCTCTGGGCTGTATCTGCCGTGCGCTGTTGGCTCTTGGACTTGAGTCGTGTTGCATGCCCGCGGAGCCGCGTTCTTCCACGGAGAGGAAGCGTAGCTCGAAAAGCAGCCTGCGCGGGCCAGTAAAGTCAGCCTCCAGCAGTCAATGTGTTAGGGCGTGTTGCGCAGCCCCTCGATCGGAGCTAGAGAAGGCCCCTAAGATTGCAGACTCCTGTGCTTCATCTTGCTGTGAAGAATCACCACCAACACAGCAACGGGGATGGAAGAGTAACACTAGAATCGCTCAGTTGCCTACGGATCCCGAAAAAGGCTCCTCGGGCGACCCCAAGGAGCATGTAATTCTGAGTATCTCTGGTATGACATGCACCGGATGCGAGACCAAGCTCATTCGAACTCTTGCTTCTCTTCCCGATGTCAAGAATTTGAAGACGAGTTTAGTTCTTGCCCGCGCCGAATTTTACCTTGCGGGAACGACGGCCGCAGGTGAAGTCATTAAGCATCTTGAGCGTACCACAGAGTTTAAATGCCAGAGAGTCACGAATCGAGGCGCAACAATCGATATTGTCGCACCCAACGGCGACGCGTCTGCGTTTTATCAGCAGCCTTGGCCGAATGGTGTGATTGATATGACGGCGGTAGACAAAAAGACCGTCCGCGTTTGTTTCGACGCTAAGATAATTGGGGCGCGGGATCTTGCACAGAGTGGTTGGGCCGATGGACCCGTCACACTCGCTATGCCTCGAGGTGATCCCACTCTTGAAGCCGGCGGGAAACATGTGCGCCACTTGGCATACATGACAATTCTATCGGCTGTCCTCGCTGTTCCTGTCCTGGTATTGTCATGGGCTCCATTACCTGAGAATGAAATTGCATACAGCTCAACTTCGCTCGCCCTAGCCACCATCGTTCAGTGTGCCATCGCTGGCCCGTTCTATCCAAAGGCCTTGAAGAGCCTCATCTTCTCGCGAGTGATTGAGATGGACCTGCTCATCGTCTTGAGCACGAGTGCTGCTTATATCTTTTCTGTCGTCTCGTTCGGCTACATGATTGCAGGTCATCCCTTACCCACTGGCCAGTTCTTCGAAACCAGCACTTTACTTGTTACCCTGATCATGGTCGGTCGGTACTTGGGCGCACTAGGCCGTCAAAAAGCAGTGGAATCTATTTCCATCCGGTCCCTTCAGGTGTCGACGGCCGTGCTGGTGACAGAGGAGGGTGATAGGGAGATCGATGCGCGACTCCTTCAGTATGGTGATGTCTTTAGAGTTGCGCCTGATAGCAGAGTTCCGACTGATGGTACCGTTCTCTCCGGAATCTCCGAGGTTGATGAGTCGATGATTACTGGTGAATCAAGACCCGTTTTGAAACAGGCAAAGTCGCCCTTGATCGCGGGTTCCATCAATGGTTTTGGGGCGCTCGAGGTTCGACTGACTAGACTACCTGGCGACAACACCATCAGCACGATCGCGTCAATGGTGGATGATGCGAAACTCTCGAAACCAAAGATTCAAGACATCGCAGATAAGGTTGCGTCTTACTTTGTTCCCGTCGTTGTCTGCCTGGCCGCGATTACCATGGCCATCTGGGTAGCTGTTGGTGTCAGGGTACAGCGGCTGTCCGGTAACGAAGCCACGATCAAGGCGCTCACATATGCTATTACTGTGCTGATCGTCTCATGTCCCTGCGCTATTGGGCTCGCGGTGCCTATGGTCGTGGTGATTGCGAGCGGAGTTGCCGCCGAACGGGGTGTCATCTTCAAGACTTCTTCAGCCATCGAAGCAGCCTACAAAACATCTCACGTTGTCTTCGACAAAACTGGAACTCTAACAGAGGGTAAACTAACTGTGTCTGATGAGACTTATCTAGTAGATGATCATGCGCATATAAAGGCTCTCCTCCTTGGCTTAGTTACAAATATGAAGCATCCCGTATCCGCCGCGCTCGCAGCATACCTCAAGTCCGAGAATATTACAGCTGCGCAGGTCTCCGAAGTGCAGGCGTTTCCCGGAAAAGGACTGCAGGGGAAGACAATGCAGGGGATTGTCCTTCGGGCAGGCAACTCCCGGTGGCTCGGCGTCGACTGTGACCCTAAGGTACGGTCCGTGCAAGCACGAGGTCACACTACCTTCTGTTTCACCATTGAGAACTCGCTGGTGGCTATCTTTGGCCTTCAGGACTCCATCCGATCAGATTCCGCCGCGACCATCGCCTCACTGGTTTACAAAGGCATCGACGTTCACATGCTCTCCGGCGATGATCACGGCGCTGTTAAGTCCGTCGCGGAGAAGCTCAGAATCCCAGAGACAAATATTCGATCTCGGTGCTCCCCCGCTGAAAAGCAGGCCTATATCCAGCACCTCCTTTCCAACCCCACGGTGGGAAAGACTGAGGGCTCTCGCGAACCAGTGGTCGTGTTCTGCGGTGATGGTACCAACGATGCCGTGGCCCTCGCCCAGGCCACCATCGGCGTTCACGTCAACGAGAGTGGCACCGATGTCGCACAATCTGCTGCCGACGTCGTACTCATGCGCCCAAGCCTTGGCGGAATCCTCACCATGATACGTATCAGCCAGATATCCATGCACAGAATCGCGTTCAACTTTGGCTGGAGCTTTGTTTACAACCTCTTTGCCGTTCTTCTAGCTGCGGGCGTCTTTGTGAAAGCTAGGATCCCCCCTGAGTTTGCTGGACTTGGAGAGCTCGTCAGCGTGCTTCCTGTCATTGTTGCGGCTATGCTCCTCCGCTGGGCGAAGATTTGATCGGTGCGCTTCTCAGTCTCTAGGTTCAATGTTATACTGCGGGTTTTGTTCTTCTTTCTTCTTTAGATATGAGACACTGAATTAATACTACTTGGTGGGACTGAGCGACTCAGCATTCGCCTCGGGGGGTATTAAGTCATTCTCGCCATCGACGCAATCAGCGATTCAACATACGCCTCGAATTTGCAAAAATTATTTTCATTTCATCTACTAGAAAATGTACGACCGTCAGTCTCAGATGCATCGTGTTTCTCGGCAATGTCATTGTTGTACTCTCAATGGACCGTATATTTTACTATGATTCCGGACTTTTCAGCTGGGATAGCGACAGGCTGGTCCCCAGTCCCCACATGTCATCTAACCTGGCTTCCAGCGTCAGGACAAGAGTCTCCCGGGATCGGTAATTCTGACACGGTCAAGATTTTGCTTTGCTGGTAGGGCTCTGGTGAGACCCTGCATAGTCGTCACAGCCATCTCTCCCTCAATCCAGGGTGCTCAATACTAGCTTCGAACCCATCCGACTAGAAATGATAAATGATGTAACTGTGTTGAAACCAAGGGTCATCATCAGGCAAGGTTAACAATTCCATGCCAGCATCAAGGCGATTTTACGTCTTCGATACTGACCATCGAACGCTAAGTATCACCACGAGGAATGAAGCAGAGTGATAGTATGGCAGGACCGAAGTCTCACAGGAACCCGATTTCAGTCGACCTCGCTCTTCGATGTCCTCGCCGCCGCGAGCTCGCCGCGGGTGGTCGTGAAATGAAGAAGGAACTTCCCTTGGCACCCAATGTAGGAGAATAATGATTTTTATACCTTTTACCGACGAACTAGTCACCCCGTGATTGGTGTCTTATTGCCCTCAGGCTTTCTCACTAACCATCCAGTCCACTGCCACTATTTTTTCCAACGAGGGATGGAGACACAGCTCGCGAAAATTATCTCCCTTTCCTTAATCAATTGATGTATTCGGTGGACACAATAAATCCAGATACACCAGGCGTATAGTAAGAAGAGCAAGAAGAGGAATCAACCCTCCCTCTCTATATAATGTGATCAGAATGTGTTGGTTGCGTTCAGAGGGAGACACAAGTTACACAACTGGGGGGTGCTGGGAATCGGACTTCTCCCCAGAAGACAGATGTCACCAAGTGACAGGATTAACAGCGATGAGCCAGGAGAACGTTGAACTGAGCCTGCCTGAGATCGCATCGATGAAGCTTGGCGCTGTCCCACCTTCTCCTATTCGCCCATATAGGCCAGGCTGTCCCGTTCCAGTGCAGACTCAATAAAAATTCATCACTCTCTTACTACTCTTCGCACCACCTTGTACCCTGCCGAGGTCCCGTCTCACCCCCCTCTACTTATTATAATTATTATTACTTTCTTCTATTTTCGCAGTCCAATCTCTCCACAACGCGATGTGAAAGCCGGAAAAGGCTGGTCCTCTCACAATGCATCGTGCGCTCGATCTCCGTTTGGCATGCCAGGGCATGATAATGAAGGTGTCCGCGAACCTAATCGTCCAGTTCCTCGCGAGCTCCAAGTCCCCGAATAAATCATCTTTCGACTGGCTTCAGGTCCTCGAGTTTGCCGTGTATGGTTTCATCGGGTCTCAAGTCGGGAATATCGTCCAGTTCCAGCTCGAGAATTGGTTCCCAACGGGCACTCCTCAAGGAAGTGAAGGGCTTCCGGTCAACGTCAAGAGCGAGAAGCCTCAACAAGAGAAGAAGAGCGATGATTCGTCAACGGGAGAGAAGAATCGAAATTGTCTAAGGATAAGCCCGGACCTAATATGGCGAAACGTGGTGGCCAAGCTTATTCTCGACCAAACCCTCGGCCTATTCGTCAGCGGCTCCGTCTTTCTCGTTTGCACAAACCTCGTCCGAGTGCCACATCCGTTCATGGTCCTCGACGTTATCCGCGAAAAAATTTTCCCGCTTATCAAGGCTGGCTGGCACATTTGGCCGCTTGTTTCTATTTGCAACTTCTTATGGGTACCTGTTCGATCACGCGTTCTTGTCGCGGTGTTTGTGGGGTTTGGTTGGAGCGTGTTTCTAAGCATTTTTGCTAGCAGGAAGTGAGACGTGGAATTCATTTGAACAATTTATACTGCAATTAGATTTGTACTTACTTAGAATCAATGGATATAAAGTATAGAGAGAGCTAATCTCGGATGGTATTTTTTTTTCCCTTCCATATATTTATTGCCTTTCGCTAAATCGCTGTCTAAATAACATTGAAAATCAAAGCCCAAAATCCAAGGAAATATGTAGCCTTCCATCCTATGCAACATCCCCAAGTCGAAACCGCTTTCCAAACTTGAGGTTCAATAATTTTCCGAGACATTCTGTCTACTCGGAAAGACCAGTATGTACACTATCCTGATGGCCTGTCAGGATAAAGGCAGCGGCAACCGATGGGACAAGAATCGGCGTATGCAGAAGCCCCCTAGTGCAGAAGTCGAGTCTCACTAACAGGGTGCTGCAGTTCGGGCATTGATTGGTAGGCTGTTTTCAGAGACTGCGGACAGCGGTTCGCGCTTCTGACCTTGATTATTGATCGTGACTCCAGCGTGCACCTTCAGTGAGAGATTCGAGGGTTTGGGGGCGTTTCGATGTGTCCCGTTCGTTCGCTTCAGTCGATGGAGATGGGGTTCGAGTAAGTATCGCTGGCGAAGGATTGGTGACGGTGGTGTTTAATGCTTATCAAAGATGGTCGGTGGCGAGCAAAGATGAGGCTTGGTAACGGAGGAGACCTCGCGGACCGGTCCTGATGTGCCTCCTCCATTGCGTGTGTGCGCCCTTCCAAGAGGGATTCCATCATTTCTTCCTACCCGATGAACATGACCCTTCTTTTACGATGCCCCAGTACATTAGCCCTCCCATACTGATGATGATTGTCAAAGCTGTTTATTGGTCAACACGATGATTCCAAGAAGTTGTCCGAAGATACTGGGAAAACATACTGACGGCAATCGTTTCTACTATCGAGTGGTCAACGGCTCTCCGTACGATGACATGACCGGCCTCCACCAATCCTCGGGCGAGGATCTCGGAATTAACAACCACGGGTAGGGCGGGCATTTGGTGAGATTGAGAATATTAGGTATCGATTGTAAAGTGTCGACCTGCGAGTCTACTCGATGTCCGTCCTGCGGTGTAAGTTGTCCCAAGTGGCAAGGTCGTTTGGACTGCATGTAGGTTCGGTTTGTCCAGAGCAGATGGAACGGGACGATGTGCTATTAGTATCATTGCCCAGCCCGTGGTCGAACCATGATTATCTGACCCCCCAGACGTACATCGTCTTGGCCTCCTAGGTACAGTCTCATCTATTTTCAACATTTGAAACGCGGAGGCTTTTTCTTCTCGCTTTTGAATGGGACTGGTGAAGGAAGGCAGTGGAGAGAAAAAAGCACCTCGCACGATGATAGGTCACCTCTGTTTCGGCGTGGGCTGACAATTTCAGACGCTTGGCCGAGGTCCACTGCTCTGAAACGCAGATTGGAGGTCGCGATTTCAGTCTGAGACCAACCCTTGTCGAGCCAGGCGCATCACGATTTTCACCTCCCTAAAGTCACGTGCATCTACCTTTTCTGAGACGCCTCAATTCGGCACCACCATCTAATACATACATCATCCAAATAAATTTCATTTCTGTCCCTCCCTCTTGCTAGACTCAGTCAAGAGATGTGGTAGATGAAAAGGGCTTATCGCCTCTCCTCCAGTATAAAAGGACCACCCGGCTTGCGTAGCGAAGATCTTAGATTTAATTTCTCAGAATGAGCATCGGCTAGGAAGAGGCGTTAGGTTGCTTCAGGTTGGTGGGAGGCCTACTCTAGCACGTCAAGCCATCTCTTTTAGTGTCGCCCTCTTGCTCTATCCATTCCCACCACCTCGGGAGATGAAAAACTTGGGCGGGTGTTCATCCGGAAATCGATACGCGCGATCTGGTAGATCTGATAGTGGGAAGTGGGACAACTCCATTCGGTTCCGAGATCTGAGGTCCCTAAAAGAGCGTATACTGTAACAACTAAATTCTGTGTTGTTACTTATTCATGACCCATCTCAGCTGAATATGTTCCCTTAAGAGGATCCAGTTTGTTCCGCAGGCTTGTCTCATCGTAACCCATTGTCAACCCGACCCGAGTCTAGCGACGTGGAAGACTTGCCCTTGAGATGCAAGCGTTCAGAAATGACCACAGGAGCTTTCTTCTCTAGGACGAGTCTCTGCAGCAGGACATTTTCTATCGATTTCGGGAATCCATTAATGAATTTAGAGCTTTCCCAACTACGGCGCCGATCTTAGAGAGCTTGGGACCCTTAAGTAGTCTCAGTATTATAACCACTCTTGATAAACTTTAGTGAGGGCATCGCGTTCAATCCATGTAGACGAGACAGATAAGTACCTATGTCGGCATGAGATACGGAAAACGAATATATCTCTAGTCTATTCCGTCCAATTTCAGGCGAGCTGGATGAGATAAAACATAGATATCTGTATTGCGAATAAACATTGCCAGTGCCTTCTTGTGACATGACGGCTAACGAGGGAACGCCGAAGGCAGGCGGTGGGGATGTCAAAAGCGGGCAACATGCCAACTCAGAACACCAACCTGTCCGAGAGATCAACCTTGCCCTTAAAAGGTTTCTTTATCTTTCTAAACCCCCTCCGTTCGGATACTCCCTGTCATTCCCTGTTTGCAAGGCACGTTCAGGTTCTCATTTATGACGGCGAATGCACTAAATCCCCCGTTAAACTTCCGGGGCAAGGATGAAGGGGTATGACAGATGAACAGAGGGTCTTGAATGGTGAACACGCCGGTATTCCCTCGGACTCACACAGCCGCATCGCCATTCCCATCCGTCTTATCATATCGGTTATGGCTTATGTTGTGTATGCAGACAGGGGAAATCGATGCCTCTAATACGGCCAAGCTGGTTTCCTAGAGAGGGTAGGGATTATTCGCGTCACTTAGGAAAACCGGTTCCATCGGTCTGCGACTAAAGTAGAGTCAATACAACTGGAGCCGGCTTTTCGACCATCGCCTTCCTTTACAGCATATCACGAGTCAAAGCACCCCAAGACGTCCATCAGGGAATAAGTTAAATCCTAACCTGGTTAGCGGCACATTTAATGTTCCCCAGGCACGCACGAGAGTATGCGTTTAGCTCCTCCTAGAGAAAGCGATCTATGTACATCAGCTAATAGGGCTTGACCTGATCAAACCCATCACTCGCTCGCTCCATTTCTATCAACCTGCCCTCGGTTGTCACCCCACATAGTGATGTAGTTTAGTTTATCCCTTTCCGGCGTCCGATGGCGGAGCAATCTCGACAGTATGAACCTGCCGCTGTATCAAAGATTCTGGTTCCGTATTTGCTGAATATGGATCGGTGTCTCGGAAATATCGGCCCCTTCTCGGAAACGTTACGTCTGGAGGACGTGGGCGTTATATTTTCGTTTTGCAGTACTTCTAGTACCTGTACTGGTGAGAACGGCGGAAGCCTGAATAGGACCGGGCTTCATTGGCGACTGTTATGCTACCTCGCTAATTTCGCGTTGTTCATGGTCGCTGATCCCGCCGATGTACGGCTCTCAGTAGACCTACTCGTGCCGCTGTCAATGTCAGGGAGGTCGGTCCCTTCCACGAATTATGTGTTGCAAATCAATATGTTTCTCGGTGATATCATGTTGTTATCGCTCGAAATGTTCTTAGGACATCGGGTAGTCTCTTGGCTCTGGAGCATCGTCTGGTTTCCGACCCCAGACGACATAAAACTTTTCGTACGCGTGTAGGCGCTGGTCCCCTAAACCTCTTCTCACGTCGACAAGCGAGATCTGTTGTAAAACGTTAGTCGCCGCCTAACCTCCAACTCGTAATCTGTGGCAGTGCGGCATCTCACCTCAATCTCATCTTTCGTCATGCCAAGACACCGATGGAAAAATGCATAACTGAACCCAGATAGCCCGTCCTCCATGCAGTGGTGCCATAGTTCGCCAATCCTCTTCAGCCTCCGACTGCGCGGCCATCCGTTCAGCGGGATCTTGTATATTTTTTCGTGGACGTCGACAAACCCCGCCTCGATAAACATGCGTTTTAACTCGGGGATCTCGTGGATAGGTCGGCCGGCGATAATACTTGCCTTTTGCAGCTCGGTGAACCACCGCTTCACCGGGTTGTCTGGGGAAATCTCACCGACGTCACAGTCGATGTCACATTTCGGTTCTTGCATTTCGAGCCAACCACCCGGCCTCAGGCGTTCGAAAGACATACGAATCATAGAGCGCCAGTCGGACCACGCAGCAACGGTGACTCGGAAATGGATAAAATCAATATCGAACCAATCCTTGCCCGTCTGCCATTCCTCATTTCTAGATTGGAGACACATCTGTCAGCTTATGATCCCTCGACTTCCTAGAGCTGGAGCTTGTGGGATGACCACGGACCCGTCGTCAATGTAGAATCGAAGGTTTGGTGGTACCATTTGAGGCTGTATGGGTGAGAGATCCGTCCCTATTATTTGCGCTTCCGGAAACTCATCCGCCATCTCAACTGCCCACCGCCCTGTTCCAGTTGCAACATCAAGAATCTTGCGCGGTGGGTTCTCGTGTGATAAAGGCGCTAAGTGATGTCTCCCATCCAAAAGAATCTTGAGAATTTCATATTGGTTGTCCATGCGATCCGTCTCGAGCTCGTCGTTCGGTACGTAGAACGCTGCAGGAGGTCGTAAAAATTAGTGGTGAGTGAGTGGTGACGCATGAGAGGGGGCCGCAGGTGGGGGCCGTAAAACTGCTCACAACCAGAACGATACGTATGATATGTCCGTCCATTTTCACGGTGATAGTCGTATATACTGTCCGTTAAAGACGCAGTTTCGCTACTATAAAGCTATAGCTACCGGAATACCAGATGAGATCGGTGGAGAATTCAACCTACAGTTCCTCATTGCTCAACAGATCAGGCTAATGTGCGCAGCGCGTGAGCGAAAAAATCGTTAGAGTGACGAAATATTTGATTCCATGAAACTTACATCGGCCTCAATCCGGGCTGAATGGTCCAGGTAAGCCTCGAAAGTGAATTCATAGTCGGAGAGGCTGTCGCGACCACCGAACGACATCGGAACGGTTCGCTCACGGGAGAGAGATGATCTGGGGCGGCGTATTAAATTACCAACGTTGTCGTATCCGAAACAATCGAGAATCAGTCAAATCTATCTGGAGAACCATGATCGAGGAGGAGGCTGAGAATAGAAAATAATGGAAGGAAAGGAACCACAAAAAGAATAGGAGCAGCAAAGATGGGGGAAGCTCCTCTAGAGGCGACGACTGGTTAAGCTAGCTGGGGCTGGGATTGCCACATCCCAATCAGTATTAGGTAGGAAGCAAGGGAGAGGGAGAACCGGGAGTCGTAGGTTCATCGTACCCGGCTCTCGCTAGACTAGATTCAAATAATACAGTTATAACCGGGCTAGCGCCCAAGCCTCCAAATCTTTAATAGGTCTGGCATGGCGAGTCTCACGCGTTCTTTTGGTAAAGTTCGGCGAAATCACTGCCGACCCACCACTCTGGTTCTCTTGAAGAATCAGTGATGAATGTACAGTTCGGCTTGATCCTTTTGCAGGAAATACTTCGTGGTACCCTTTGTATACACTACTTCAATTGATGTTGCTTCCTTCAAGTACATCGACCCATGTCGCTGCCCTACCGTTGTGATGACCCTTGCTGGCACTGGTGCTATGATTTTGATTGAGAGTCCACCCCAAAAGCCAAACATTTCAATTCCTCGGGCAGGGATGTGGGATGGATGCACCTGCCACCCCCGAAATACTGCAGATTTTTGCCATCCATACTTCGTACAGTTGAAGTTGGGCAAAGAGAAAAAAATTGAAAGAAAAAATAGGAAACGAAATAGAGGGGGGAAATGGTAGGTGTACAGAGTAGTAGATACTCCCAATTAGCGCACCCGAAGGTTCAGACCAAGTTCAACCATCAATGCCAAGTAAAAGCTATCGAGGACCAGCGAAAGCTTGGGCGTGGGACTCACGAAAGAGAGTTCCATGAGACCGGAGCATTTTCCCCTCCCTCGGCATGTACTTTTCGTCCGGAGTTCCGCAAAGCACTCCTCTCGACTCTACAACATCCACTACCGTCAGCTCGGTACGGTCCTCCTTCCACCATGATTATGATACGCATAGTCCTCCCGCAAATGCCAGACCTTGACCCCTACCTTGTCACAATCCCGTAATAGCATCCATTCCCCATTTTCGGGACGTCTCAACTGTGGGCGCAGGTAAAGGTACGACACCTGTGTCGGTGGCGCAGGATGAGGGCCAGAATAATTCCTGACCGAAAAGGGGGAAAAGAAAATCAGTACTAGTACATTGGTACCTCTTTACAGTATCGGTGGTACTTTTGTGGTAGTACTCCCCTCACCTACTGAAAGGTTGCCAAATGTACTTGTAAAGGTACTGGACTGCTTCCAACGGGTGAACGCCCGTACTGGTCTTCTTCTGTCGAATGCAAGGACCCTGAGATTTGGATCGCCCCCTTGGTGGAAGTTTGTGGCTTACTGCGGGGTTCTGTCACGATTCCATGGACCAGTCAGTCGGAAATGAAGGTATCTCTGTCTGGGCCGACATCATTTTCCATACCACCAGATTTCGCGGATTTTCTTGTCCTATTTCTCCCCGTCGCTTATCTTTTCGATTCTCTCTTCCTCTTTCCAGAAAATAAATTTCCGAATGGGAACCCTAACCCCTTTGCCCGAGACGTTGAGGAGGTACGTACTAGCATATCTTATTCCTCAGTGCCTGTCCATAGCACAACCGGAGAGTACGAAGTAGTGGTTGGGAGTGACATGCCAGACGAGAAAGGGCGGTGTGGGTTGGCCGGGGTGACATTGGCCCTAAGTTCTCACGCACCAAACCCCGGCGTATCCACGAATTTACAGGAATTTGATTGCACCGAGTCCTCGGATAGACATGGATGGTGTCATGAGGGTTTCTTCTTTTCCCACCATGCTTGGCACTAGTTGTGATGACGGGACAAAGGAGGATTAGTTCGAAGTCAGGTATGAGGGTCAAATGCAACATCGTGCGCACGGAACCAGGTCTCTCAGACCAATCGTCAATCGCCGTCGCGGGGAAGAATGATGAGCACCGACATGAAGAAAGAGCATGAGGTCTTGATGATGGCAGTCCCAGCACAGTGGACCACCCTCAACCATCTCGCACCACCCCTGGCCGCCACCGTCCATCCTGCTGGAAAAAGACGCCAACAGGCCAGCCAGCCCAACCGGTTCTCGCTCCGGACAGTGTGGTACTGCATCACAACCAATTTACTCTGCGGCGAATGGGAGCCGACCACGCGGGCCGCATTGCGCAAGTTTGGCACTATCAACTTGGACAGACCATTATACCACACTCGGAGAAGTGGGGGGAGTGTTTCCAAACCCATTGAAGAATTAGTATAGAATCCTGATTTCGAGTCCATGCATCTTGGCGGGTTTGTCCGGTAAAGTGCTCGGGTCCTAGCCCGCCCGCAAACACTCTCCAAATCTTGTCTAGCGGGTAGGTCCGCCTCCCCCTTGTCGCTCTATAATTATCGCCACCTCTGCTGCGCTAGTCCTTCTCCAACTCTTTTCGTCATGCCGATCCATTATAACTACAGGCAGCGAAGCAGCAACTATTATCCATACTCAACCTCACCTGTAGAAGTGTAGATGATAAGGACGTGAAGGAGTGGAGTCGGAAATGTGGTGTGAGAGCGGCTCTGACTGCACACAGATAGCCCTCTTCACCTTGCCTTCCTCCTTGAGGTATCCCGAGAGGTACAGTCGATCTGCAGGCAGGGCAATGAAGAATTAGGCACTACACCCCCCGATTTCGATCGCCTTCGTTGGGTAGCGAGAAGTTGTGCGACCACTTGGGGACCAGATAGCTGTATGCGGGTGCAATGCGGACGTCCTATTACAGACTGCATCATCAATCCGACTGGAGAACCTAGAAGTGGAACTCCTCACTCGACGACCAATTGTAAAATACCGAATTCTGGACAATGTGCTCTCTTTTCTCGCACATGTGGATCTTAGTGACCGTACAAAAGCCGAGAAGCCCCAACTCGCTCCTCATTTCCTTGTGAACAATTTACATTGTAACAGCATTGGAAGCAGTTGAGAAGCCGTAATGAGCTCCTCGATTCTCAAGACGTTGTCGACAGGCCTCTCCCTGGCCCGGGAGCTCTCCTGGTCAGAGATTGGGATCATTGCCTCCGTTCTGGTAAGAGCCTAGCATATTTTGTGGCCCTTTCTTGTCCAACACACCTTCCCTGCCGTCTTCTCATCCTAGTCTCTCCTCCTGTATGTATCTTGAACAGAGGCTAACCTGTAGTAGGTTGCAAGCGTTCCTGTTGTTCGGTTCGTCTATAATGTCTGGTTCCATCCACTGGCCGGATTCCCAGGTCCCATACTCTACGCCGGATCCAACCTGCCCAAAGTCATCCAACAGCTGAGAGGCAGCATTACCTACAGGGCACATGAACTACACGAGATATATGGCCCTGTTGTCCGCATCTCTCCGGGCGAACTGTCTTACATATCCGCCCAGGCTTGGAAGGATATATGTGCTGGTTCCAAAGGCAAGGAGCCTATGCCATTGAATCCCATCTATGGCCAACATGAGGTCGAGTCCTTCGGTACACTGAGCATGCTCTGGCAAGTCAGTCATGTGGAACATGCCAGACAGCGCCGCATCATGGCCCCCGTATTCTCCGACAAGTCCCTGATGGAACAGGAACCCATCATCACCAAGTACGCCGCACTTCTCATGCAGCGTATGCGCGAAAATGCTGGGAAGACTGTTGACCTCTGCTCCTGGTTCAACTTCACAACATTCGACATCATCGGAGACCTCACTTTTGGCGAACCGTTCGAGTGTCTCCAGGAATCGCGGCTCCATCCCTGGATCTCATTCGTCTTCTCGCGTCTAAGCTTGATGCTGTACAGCCAAATTATCGCGACCATGGGATCGCTCGGCGCAGCTGTCAAGCTGTTGATTCCAAGCCACATCAAGCATGACTTCGTGAGACACGTGGCCTTCACCAAGGACAAAGTCGATCGGCGCCGCCAAAGGGAGATGAACAGGTCTGACTTCATGACCCACATCCTTCAGCATGCCGAAAAGGAGAACGGAATGAGCCTCAGTGAACTCTATGCCAATTCGCAAATCCTCGTCATGGCCGGCTCTGAGACCTCGGCGACTCTTCTTGGAGTGACTGCGTACCATCTCATGACCAATCCCGACAAGCTGAGGAAGCTGGCGCAGGAGGTCCGCTCTATGTTTTCTTCCGAGGACGAAATCACTTTCTCAAGCATTCCCAAACTCCCTTATTTGATTGCAGTCATAAATGAGAGTCTGCGCATTCATCCTCCTGTTCCCGCGGGTATCCATCGGTTCGTGCCGAAAGGAGGTGCGTTCATTGACGGGAGGTATGTGCCGGAAGGCGCAGACGTCTACATCACACAGTGGGCGGCCTTCCATTCCAAAGACAACTTCACTGATCCATACCGCTTCGTGCCCGAACGGTGGCTCGGAGATGAGCGGTATGCAGGCGACAACCGTGAGGTTTTTCAGCCTTTCAGTGTCGGTCCTAGGAACTGCATTGGCCGCAGTCTTGCCTACATGGAATCGCGACTTGTGATCGCGCGGATGATTTGGAATTTCGACCTCCATTTGATGCCGGAGAGCGAGGACTGGCTTCCACAGAAAACTATCGTTCTCTACGAGAAAAAGCCCCTGTATGCACGTCTCTCGACCGTGCACCATCCGTCTGTGTAACGTCTGTCACCAGCCACCGTCAAGCAGGTTAATTAGCTAAGGAGCGGACGTAGCACACAAAACTTTCATTCTTTCACTTTTGTCAAAATTGTCAGTCGGTCTTAGGTTTGTAACGGATCCCTATGTTTTGTGGGAATCGGTGGTTGGAAATAATGAAACCGGCATGCACTACCATGTTGTGCCCGCGCTTATGGCGCTTGCTGCAGCGACCACTGGTATCTGAATTCCATGCAACGACTACACTGTCCCTTCGAAGTAAGGGTCACTTAATATTGAATTCGTGTGGGGCAAGTGTTATGGGGATTTTCGTATAGATTGATCATTTTCAAAACCTAGAGATAATCACTATCGTACCAAAGAAGTACATATTTAACGGTCAAATCCTCCAATTGTTAAGTCTGATAGCATTGGTAAAAGGGATACCGAGGTCTGGCTTCTGGACGGGGTACCGAGGGACCGGAATGGTACGGATATGGACCTGTATCGCTCATTCTCGCGCCTTCTGCCACGCTTACTGACACGTTTTGCCGTTGGGCTCCCTGGCCAAGCAAGGAGCGGTGAGGAGAGAAAATGCAACACCATTTCCCGCTTGCCTCTGTTAACAGAGAGAGGGGAATCTGGTGCGGAGGAGATAGACGGGATGCCCGAAATGGAGACGCAGATCCTCTGATGTAGGATAAGGCCCGAAGGATGACACTTGGCCGTCACCTCCCCCACTCCAGAGGTACCGCCGATAGGTTAGGAGAATGGTGGTGATTATAGCGATATGCGGGTCTTTCCGAGGTGTGGCTCGGAAATAGAATCAGATGAGGGGTGACAACCTCTCGGGCACCTCGGGCGGGGAAGCGAGCTACAAACTATCATGAAATGTAACCGGTTTCTGCAGAGATGCAGGATATTCGCAAGAGACGCTAGCCAGAATCAGTTCTCTGACCTCCACCTTGGTCTAGATGGAAGTTCCCCCAGAGACGTTTGTGGGCATCCGGAATCTGGTCCAGCAGCACGTCGACAACTGGCAGCTTGTGATTCGACAGAGCACACTAGGGCAAGTCGGGTTGCCACCGATGTGTCGTATGGACTAGTTGATTCCGTGGGTCCTATCCGATGTGTCTATGTGTCTATGCGTCTCGTCTCTAAGCTTCCGGTTCTACATGCAGCAAGATGGACCCGGTGGTTGACTACTAAGTGGCCAGCACAGGACTCCATACGCTTCGTAGGACTAACATAAAAGCAGCGATCTGTGGTTTTGGTGAAAGTCAGATCATGTCGTCTCAGCTTTTCTAAACAACCATAAGACACCGCCGTTCACTTCCTGTTCTAATACAAGCAGGATCTTAACGGTCGTTCAAACACACCTGCTACTACTTCTACTGGATCCCTCCGATATAGTCATTATTCAGATCGCTTCCTTCTCTCAGGCCGTGAAGAGAGATGGCGTCAAATAATGAAGCTCACACGAAGCTGATCACCGAGCTTCAAGGCCAGGTGATGCATGTTCCGAACATGCTTGAGGTGCTCTCCAACTGGCCTTCCTGTGGTCGGAGTAAATACTACAGACGCCTCAAAGGAAGACTTGATGATATTGTCGAAAGGTTGGTCGCTCACTACGCATCGTAGATGTGAGCTGATGATCGTTCTACACGCAGGGTATACTCGGACGAGAAGAAGAGGAGAAGGGCCGCGAAGAATGATTTTGCCCTCTTCACATCGATGTAAGTTTATGTGTCTGCCGAAACCCGCTGATTCTCGAGCTTACTCCTGGCTGAAGCTGGTATCCCGAGGCAGACTGGGAAAGACTATATGCTTGCGGCGTCTTTTCATTTTGGATTTTTGTTTGCGATGACACGATGGATGCAAATGATGAGGCCCTTGCTCTGGACTTCGAGGCATCCAACCGCTACAGACAGCAGGTCCTCGAGTACACTCGGTATTGGCTGGGCCTAGATCCCGAGGACTCGCAGGTCGGTGTTTTTGGGAAGCTATTTTCCTGGCTCCTCCCGGAGAAAGGGTGGCTTCGACGCCAGTTTGGACTAGGCTACAAGACGGAGCCTCCCAGTCCTGATGAACCGTGTGCAGTGTTCAAGGAATTCGGCCAGTTGGTCCAGCGAACGCGCAGCAAAGGTTTGTGGCGAGACAGTTCAAACAAGGGGTTATTTTGTGACTTACCTGCTCGACCCTAGAATTCCGGGAACTGTTTCAACGAGAGCTTAAATTCTACTTTGACCTTTGCGCGGTTGAACAGAGAGAGCGACTGACCGGCGAGACGGCGACCGACTTTAAGAGTTATCTAAATATTCGGTTCGGCACTTCTGCCGTCCGTGTCTACTGTCTTATTACAGAGTGAGAGACTGCCTTCGTTTATTCCTCGACGAACTGTGCTGACACGAATCCAGAGTTGCCCTTGGCACGCAGCTACCGGTCTGGCTTCATGACACTCCGGAGATGCAGGCATTGTGGAAGGAGGCCAATATCAATATCATCATGTTGGTTGGCCCAAGAACCTCCAGTCCACCCTAGAATTTGTTTGCGATGTATGCTTACCTGCCTACACATGACGTAGTGGCAACGATATTCTATCAGCAAAGAAGGAACTGGTAAGTCATTGTTTTCGGCTCAACGGCAAAAGCGCTAACCGTTTGAAGGCGGCGGGTTGCGTCCATAACGCTATTCCGATCATGTATCACCAAGGGAAGTCTCTCGACGCCGTCATCCCCGAGCTTATGCTGGAGCTCCAGGCATGCCGGGACCGCTTCGATGAAGCTGCGCTGGTAGTTGAAAAGCTCGCTGCCAAATCCGGCGTTAAAGTCCACGGCGACGTTGTCCAGTACATCGATGGGTTGCGTACAATCGCGGCGGGCACCATAGAATTCTGGTAAGCCATCTCCAGCAGTTAATAACTTTGGGTCGGTTGCTGATTGCTGAATCTCCTCTAGCAAAATTGCTGAACGATACGGTCTCGAGAAATATTTCAATAATGACGGAACCATGGACGTTGTGCTCTAGCCACCGAAAGCAGTCGCAGGAGGTTGAATACGACGCAAAATCAATTCTCTCAGTTCTTCGAACAAAGGTCCGGTCCAGACGCTGAGCTTTATTTCGGCGTATGCTGGTTGTATGCCTTTCCTGGGCGGTCTTTATATTGGTGTTTTTTTCTTTAGGTGGAAATGTGACGGCTGACGATTTCGAGTAACAATGATAATGAACTTGCTGCATTTATCTTTTTCTTAAATCTTTGAGGCTGTACGAACATTTTTCTATGAGCGGGCAATCCTGAATCCTAGCATCTCCGAACCCCTTTGTTTGATCTCCGACGAGGAATCGGGCCCAGGGTCAAATCCATGTGAGCCGATGGACTTGATTATCCCTGAATCCCCGTCTGTGACATTTGAAGGGAGAGTCTTGATCACTGTTATCACGGGTCGCCCATCTCAGGCTCTTATCGATGATGTGGGAATTGGTTTCCGTTAGTTGCGGCTTTTCACTTCTTTGACAGTGAATTTGCCATCTGTTTCTCTTCTGGGGCTCAGGTATTCATGTATGCGCCGTGGTGATCGGTAGTTCAGTGACAGGTCTCGTGCCACAGAATATGATCTTGAGTATCTAGATAAAAGGTGTTGGAGCATCGATACTTGGCAGTCCAAGTGCTTGGATGAAGTATGACTGGAGCTGGACTCACACCAGGAGGTCCAAGGTATAATAAGTAAATAGCTAGCGCAGATCGTTGGAAGGTTTTACTATGCATGCAGCCTGAGCCAGCTGATGAGGCGTTGATGTTCACAAGAATGACTGCCGGATTTCGAGGACCGTCGAGGTTCGGCGGGTGTCTGTCCGCGCAGCATGACTAAGAACAGCACAACACGCTGCCTTCGAACTCGGCCTCAATCACACGGGCTTACTTCCATTCACATGAATCTTTACTGACGCATATACGGAGCTCTCCCCTCTCCTTCTGGGATTTTGAACACTTGCTTCTTGTTGTTGACCAACCCGCCACCAACGCTTCTAATCATGGCATCCACCATCCAGGGCCCAATGGACCACCGGGTCCGCGACATCTCTGGTTGGAGAAAGAGTTGCATGACATGCCAAACCCGACGCTCTCTGACACTGAACTCGCCAAGATGGGAATTCGCAGAGGTCTCCTCCTTGATGTGGATATCTCGGCCAGTGCTAACTCTCCGTCTGTGTTCTTTCACCCGCTCGCGGACAGTGAGCCACTGAGGGGTGCCATTGGCGCCCACGAAAAGGAGGCCATGGGTTGGGGTATCTGCCATCGGGATCATCGCGAGCTCCAGTGCGCACTCCATGCTGCGGGCTGGTTTTCACGTCAGTTTGGTTTTGTAGTGGCCGACTTCAAACCTGCAGATCAGCCAGGATGGATCGCGATCAGGTAGGTATTGTATTCTGTCGTTGCCTGAATTTTGCTAGCTAACCGCGAGCTCTGGTGCCCATCATAGCTACGATGGAAAGCAACGTCGTCTCCCCAGGTACTCGGGAACCAACCTGTACGTCGAGAAGCATGGGTTCTTTCCCGAAGAGCCCACGTCCGAGTGGTGGACAACCACGGCGTACTTCGTAAAGGGCAAGCCACATGTCAGATGCATAGTCAGCGATAACACGGCTCACCATGAGGAAGAGGTCCTTCGAAGCGAGATTGCCTCTGCCATGTATTTCATACGGAAGAAGATGCAAAGCGCCAAGCATAACGATTGCCCACTCCCGGTATGCCTCAATCTGCCCTCTCCGGCGAGGAAAACTACTAAACCAACTTGGTTATGCCCCAGGTACTCGATTATTCAATTTATCATACAGACACAGCTCGGCTTACCCAGGTTTGGTATGACTGGGACCGGGGAATCATGTTTCGTCAATCTAGGCTGCTACGTATAGCCTCGGAGACATACGAGAACCCCGACGTCTTTCTCCTGCTTCGCTGGATGGCCTGGGAAGCAATCAGCGAAAGTGGGACCTAAGGGTAGGCCAATGGGTCTTGAAGATGTCTCCTGGGGCCCCAAGCCAGTCTTTTACACCTCTGGCTGTCAGACGAACTGCCAAAACCCCAGAAGTCCAGTTCTCGTCCATGAAGGACGGATAAGTCTGATTGGTAAGGGAGTTAAGATCGGGGAATAATTTTTTTTCTTCTTTTTCGTCTTGGGATCGCAGATGGCCAGTGATAGAATTTGACAAAATCCATTTCCAGAGCAGTATTTCAAATACTACGTCTATTAGCTTCTATCTCCTTCTCACCATTTGTCCTGTACGTTCTGCTGCATAATGTCTCCGCATCATGCTAGGAAAACTGTTTATCAATATTAAGTTTCCAGTCAAAGACTGCCGAGTTAGTTCTACCCCCTTTGAGGCGCATAGATGAACATGCTTGAGGTGGGAAAATCCCTTAGATGTCAGCGCTGCCTATCTCCTTACCAAGCACTTGTTACTGTGCATCCTCACCTGACCTTGTAGCACACTCGCCTGCCGGTAAACAATCCTATGATTCGTTATGATTGCTTCGCAGCGAGGCCACGCGTGGGACATTTGTCAGTCGCTGCTTGACCGGGTTTAGATTTGGAGTCGATAATTTCAGTGGTTAACTTGCCCGTTATTTCAGAGAATAGTATCCAAGCTGCCATGTGATATCCAGCGCTTGCCCACACGCACCTCAAGAGTTTGGGGTAGTGGGGTAGCAGATGGGGGCGGAATAATGGGGAATCTCGGACTCGAGTCTGGGGCCGGGGGAGAAAGAACAGAATGAATTGGCTATTAGTTATCACAAAGCCAATCTACGTGTTTTCGGGAGGATGGGCAAGGTTTTAAACCTCAACCTTCAGGCGACCCGAGATGCATCTCGTCTATGATCCTGCTCTCAACTATTCTCAACCGGAGACTGCCTCTCACCAGCGGAAATGCGGCCCACATTGCCCCGGCGATGCTACGAGAGAAACCTGAGATAAGTCCCAGAAATCTCAATGAGTCTTTCTAACTCTTAAGAAGAAGAACGGCGATGATAAATTAGTTGATCACTTTAAGTGAAATACATTAAACTTTCTCAATCACCACAATACCGTTGAACCCCGCTTCTGCCCTGACATTGGACCAGGCTGTGCAGGCAGCAGCTTATTCCACCCGTTTAAGCCTCGTAACTTGCGGGGAATCTCACGCGTACTCCTTCTCCACCCAACTTTCACTGCCCTTTAAGCCATTATTTGATCATTTTTCAATTCTACTGCCACTTTGAAGATTAGGACAAAAATGACTGTTGCGTTGAATGAGCTTGCTCCCGCGTGAGACGTGAGCTACCAGCGCGAAAGTCCCCTTTTCGGCACCAACTTCCCCGCCGAGATACGACTCTTGATTTACCATTATGTATTTGCCGATTCCGACCAGCCTTCCATCCCCTTCGACTTCCTCGTGAAAAGCCATCACGACGGTGACCACGATGACGACGGGGCCCTCGAATCCGATTTTTGCAGCGATCTCATCGAAGACGAGACCGAACCGCCTAGTACTACTGTCGAATATGGCTGGTTTGGCCCAGAGAACTTTCAAGAAAACGAGCCGAACCTCGACCCTTCCGAAGAGATCGAGCCCACGTTAACCGAGCTTGACGAAGAATCTGAGCCGGGTCAACGAGATCCCACTGTCGGAGATAGATACGGCCTCTTTACGCCAGACCCGGCCGTTGCCAACTGGCGGACACAGGAGACGGGTGACTGGACATCCCACCGCTATATCAGACCCGGCTGCACAGGCTGCCGCAAACACAACACGGCACTTCTCCGCACATGCCGCCGGGTTTACCTCGAGGCTCGGCTTCAGTTACCCAGCGTATACGAATATCGCTTCTGGGCTCTTCGAGGACCCCCACACCGGCATCTTGAGCTATTTTACGGCGGGCTTACCATTGAGCAGGCAAACTGCATCACTTCGGTTGAAATTAGCGTTCAGATGTTCTGGCTCGAGGGCACCTTCCTCCGCTCCTGTGCGAATGAACCCTATTACTTCCGTTGTATTAAGAATCTTCGCCTTATTATCGAGAAAGGCGACTGGTGGTACAACGAGACGAATGAACCCCTTTACATCACACCATTCGGGGGCAAAATGACCGCCATGAAGACGCAGATGACAGAGACCAAGAATTTCGGCAAGGCACCTCCCCAAGGAACGCCAGCGGCTGAATGGCAACCCCCTGTCGACTTTGGTTGCGACTCATGGGGTTTGGCCTTCCGTTGGATGCCCAAGCTGGAGACGCTCACCATCGAATTGGAGACCGCCGAGCACCAGAAATGCGAGCTTGAACCCATTGTCGAATGGGCCGTCCGCACGTGGCGCTTCCCTCTCGGGCTCAAGCGCAAGGATAACTGCACGTACCTCTCGGCTCAGGGGAATCCCGTCGAGAAGATGAGCTGGCGGGGCACGTCGGCCCAGTGGCCCGATAAATGCCCGTCATGTCGTTCTTACTGGGTGTATCATCAGCGGGATGCATGCCCATCTTGTCAGCGGTTTAACCTACTAAGGAGGAAGAAGGTGGGACCGCGGCTCTACAGCTGGGCGGTGACGTGGACGCCGAGGGTGGGGAGGCCATGGGTTGCGCCGGTTACTGACCACCACGACGCAGAGTGTGATTGCAAGTTTTATCATGCCGAGCCGGTGGTGCATGATATGTGGTGAGATGTGGGCTTCGGAGCCTACCAGCTGGGTCTTCATGATTGTCTCGATTTCCTTTCTTGCCCGTTCAAGAGTTGACAGAATCCATGCCGCTCTTTGTTTGCTGTGGTTCAATAATGAAGTAGGAAGTGGAGCTTAAGTTCACGCAACCGCGAATACACGTCTCTGTTTTAACACCCAGACATGTAGGTCGCCCTGATATTATCTGAAAACCTCTCGTCCTTTACACTCCATTTCTGTCCGTATTTCTGCTCTCTCGCTGTGTTTCGCAAGCCGGTGAAACTCATTTCCAGTTCTACGGTCTACCCAATACCCTTGACCCGCAAACCCAGAGGAAATCAAGTCACATATGCCTCAGCGAGCTGGTCCCTGGTTCGTCCCTTTCCCCAAGAGTCCAGCCGGTATCTCATCTACCTTCAATATTCCAAGTAACTCGATCTGTGTTAAAATAATCGGTCATCTCAGCAAAAGCCAACTAAAAACAGCTCAGGCAAGAATGAATGCAGAGAATCAAAATTTATTAGTATTCATAGCATCCCTTTAATGTCTCTCTCGGCGGCGTCGCTAATAAAATTCTAAGAAAAGAAAATAGAAAGTTGGGTTATTAATATCCCGGCCTGAACGTACAGAATACCATCAAATCCATGATCATATCGTTTTTCTTGATCGCCTTCCTCATCCTGCCTTCGAATGTATAGCCAGCCTTCTCAAGGACCCGACAGCTGGCGTCGTTTCCCTCAAACACCTGAGCCTCTATCCGAATAACATGATCAAATTTTTCAAACGTCCATTTGGTAAAAGCAACAACGGCTTCTGTCGCAATGCCTTTGTACCAATGTCCTTCACCCAACCAGTAACCGATCTCGACTGTGATGAAGCTAACGTCCTCCCGTGGCTTTATACCAATGCCACCGATGGCCAAGCTAGAGTCTGGTAGGCAGATGGCGAAGCTGTGCGGCGGAGAGACAGACATGGCCCGAGTAACCCAGTCTTTACCATTCGCGACGGTGTAAGGGTGAGGAAAGCGGTTAGTCATCCATCGAGCTATCTCCGGGTTATTCGCTTCTTTGGCAATGACCTCGGCATCCCGTTCGCAATAGGGTCGAATCGTAGACTGAGAAAGTCGGAGGATGGGCTCGGAAGCAACTTCAGACACAGACATGGCTGGCGTCGCTGGAAGCTGGATGAAATGAAGGGTTTGGCTGTTGGGTTTAATGGTAGTCTTGCGAGAACAATAGCTCTCTGATGCGCCAATGGAGACGGAGGAACGAAGTAGCGTGATCAGTAACCAATCATGCCGCGCGCTGAGCCCAGTGTCGAAAGGGGTGTTTTTCCTCTTTCTTGGATGTTGCCTTGACTAACCGGAAATTGATGGTGATAACGTTCTTGGATTGGGAAGAGCTTTTCCTGGGAAGGAAAACTGTTCCTAAAACTAACTAGTGGCTCGGGAGAGCTTCGGCAGAACTAGGTCTCCCCAACCGTTGTTGATGTTGGAAGTGACAACCAGGTTTGAGTCATCATTGATCCGTCTTACCCCACCTCGTTGGGCTTGCCTAACGAAATCCTCCATTTGGAAGGATCGAACTGCCACCCGCAACTGCTTATGATAATGAAAATCGGTATCGATTACCGATAATCTTAAAGGGGTTATGAGGGACGGAATTGTCCTCGCTGCTCATGGGAGCCAGTAATAACAACGAACGTCAGAGCACTTAAGCTCACCTTGCCGAAGTGGCCGACCATGGGACTTGATGTATTTACCATGTCCAAATGGCAGCTCGTATATGCGTAAAAATACGACAGATTAAATGTTCTAAATTAGTCCACCCCTTCGACTCTCCACCCCTCTACCCCCTACTGAGGAGTGTATGCGTCCTTTTACTATTAACTTTTTTTCTGACAATGCCAACATCCGCCGAGGCGGTTGCTAGTTTGTACGGCAAAATCGCCGAGGATGAGAGCACCCGACTTGCTACCCATCCTATGGAACGAGAGCTCACATTACTCGCGATACGCCAAGGCCTCGCCGCATCAACAGCTACTTCACCCAAGCGCATCGCTGATGTGGGCGGCGGCCCCGGAAAGCTGGCTTTTGCACTTGCTGATGAAGGGTATCATGTAGATCTCATAGATTTAAGTCCAGACCTAATCGGCATGGCAAAATCTGAGCAGGTCCAGCGCGCCTCGTCCGGCAGCAAATCGCTCCTGGCAAGCATCACCGTCGGCAATGCCCTCGATGTTCCTGCGTTACCGGAGGGTTCTTATGACGCTGTTTTGCTTCTCGGACCTCTCTATCATCTGTTAGACGAATCCGAGCGCGTAAAGGCAATTGAGAATGCCATCCGCCTCTCAAAGCCTCATGGCGGTCTAGTTTTCTGCGCTTTTGTCAGCGTCGAGGCGCATTTGAGGGACATTGCGATGCGCGACCCCGCGAGGATTGTGAGGCAGAAGGATTTCTACACTCAATATGTTCGTGTCCAATGCCCACCGGTGTACTGCGCGTCCCTATCTAACCTCCTTTTGACGGTTGCCAGCTTGCCTGCGGTCGTTACGAAAAGTTTAACGAGTCCCTCCAAATGCACGCCCAATCTTTCCACACCCACAGTTCGGACATACGTAGCTTTTTCTCGCGTAACTTTTCAGAGTCTGCCGACCTGACCGAGTTACTTTCAACTGAGGGAATCCTAGGTGGTGGCCTTGATGTGAAGCTCGCGGAAGCAAGCGACGAGATCATACAAGCGTGGGCGGACTTGTTGTTCAACGAATACTCTAGGAACGAAGAGCATCTAGGGTGTGCCGACCATCTTCTAGCCGTCCTACGTCGAGCGTGAGAATGGGCGTATCTGTCCCTCCTTTCGTATTAGGCGTATTAGACGAAAGTAGGGGTCGTGGATGTGTCTAAAGCCGAGGAGAACGCGTAAAACAGGAGCTAGTAGATACATACAATTCGATGACGAAAACTGTCTTCTTCGAATATTATGCTTCTCCTTCTATAGTACGGACCTTCAAAACATGCCATCTCAAGTATTCAAACTCAGTGAGCTCAACGCCTCGACCGCAAAATCGATGTGGCTTCGGAAAACAGTAACCACAACCCTGTCTATTATCTTGGCTAATGTCAAACTCGCTATGTGTTGCTAACAGAATTATTGTTGATGAGAAGCTGCTATCGGGTACCATACGGTCTAATCGTCGAGGAAAGATTGACATAACTGCAGCCGACTATAGGGGGACGACATGGTCCAAGGAGCTGCGAGTGTAAAAGTCCTTGTTTGAAAGAAGCCGATAACCAAGTACTTGAACAGTATCATGCATCTTAAAGCCGTCAATCACCGTTTTTCCGCCAGTATTTGCATTGTTGAGTAGCTTCAATAGTCCGAATAAGTCTTCTCGGAGGTTATGAAGTCCTGTGGAGTGCTCCTTGAGAGTGTGGGCGTGCTGCCATGCAATTCAACCCTTCTCTCAAGGTCGCCGAGGTGAACGAAATTTTGTCCATATTGGTCCCAGTAATTCCGTTCTTATTGCTTAATATTAAAACTGGACTTCCGTGGCTACTTCCCAACGAAAGTTCCCTGATGGATAAAGGGGCACTCAGCCCCCAGGGCAGATATAGGTCATTTAGCAGCGCATATTATCCAAAGAGTTCTCATTCACGAAGCTAATCGCTTTAATAATTTCACCTTCTCCAAAAGTCCGACCGCTCATCTCTTCCCGCCCCTAACCGCCCTTCTGCTTTATTAGTACTTAGCATCGAAAGTAGATTGTCAAGAGCATCACCACCCCACCCAAAACAAGATTCTCGCTATTCCATCGACTCGCCTGGCTGGCACTGGCTATAGAGTTGCACGCCGAATTTCCAGACGAACTGACCCTGTAGTTGCCGATGTTTGTATAGGTGGCACGGCTGGATTCCGCATTGCAGGTGCTGTCACTAGCTGGGCAACACTTATAGTATTTATCTACTAGAGATGACAAGACGCATCTCTGACTTGATCCGCAATAGGCAGGCAGGTCACCCTTGTCACAGCAGACTGCCGCAGTGGGGATGCAGGCATCCAAACATGGTTTCTCGGTCGAAAGGCAATTGTTGGTGCTGGAACTGGTGCTGCAGGATCCTGATCCTGAGGACCCAGATCCTGAGGACCCAGATCCGGAGGAGCCATCAGAAGTGTTGTCGTCCGAATGGTCTGAGCTGCTACTGTGACCACCACCTTTCCCACCACCCTTGGGAGCCCTGGCAACAATTTCTGACCGGCTGTAAAAGGTATCGAATCTTGGGACTAGCATGTTGTTAGTAGCGCGAGAGCGATCTGTTTGTGTTTGCCTTGCTTACCGAGCGCTCCCGCCCAGCTTGGCATCCGGGTTGCTTCTGCTAGAGCCAGAAGGATGGCCAAGCAACTCAATGCAGCAAAATATCGCATCCTGACCGATGGGACTTGGGCTTAAAAGACTCACTGCGAGCCCACTCGTTGTTGTACGTGACGAAAATTTGGGAAGCTGAGCTGTGCCAAGGAGGCCAAGCCTCCGGGCTGGCCTATTTAACACCAATACAGCGGGGTGGAGTGTTTGTTCCACTCATGGACGTGGTTCGAAGATCAGCGTCCAGCTCCGAAACCTTGCATTTTTTCTCGTATCATAATTTAATAGTGACTGACAGGCACGACCCAGTTATGTGAGGCTGGATGGTCGGGGCGGAGCGATGTTTGTCCGGCCTGGCTGAATGGGCAGCATGTCTGACGACAGGGGTAGACCTTATCAGGCAAGCAACCCAGTGAGCTGAGCTGTGCGAATCATCCTTGAGCCAATACACCTCACCAAGGATGTAGTCAGAACAAGCTTTGCTGCAGGCTGACATGAACAATCAGATCACACCGAACGTAGAATTCTCATTAACCCCCTTGTCCATAGTAGGATGATCCTTCGTGTGCTTATTTTCCAGACTGACTCGTTCATTCAGTTAGTGAGGATCCCCCGACGCGAGCGATGAACACTGGTGTTTCCTGAGAGCCAGATCCTCTCAACGAAGGGGGTGGATGCGGCTTTGCTGACAGTCTATTACCGCTTTCGCCGCTAATAGACTTGCCCGTCGGGGTAACCTTGGCCAGGGGGCGATTAGATGGGAATCGGAGGTTGGTGTTAGCTCTTTAAGAAATACCCCAAGGGCCCGGAGTCTGCCTTACCTTTCGCAGTGTTGTCACTAGTATCTTGCGATTGGACTCTTCCGAATAGCGGTCCAGCCATTTGGTGGTCCACTCTCCAACCAGACGTGGTGGTGTGGCGTTCTCTCAACTACGGGAACTAGCGAGAACGTGGTATTATGTGGCGCAAGAATTCATCTATTGAATGGAGAAGCATGGTGTAACACTTTGTCCTCTTTCTTTTCATCCCCCCTCACAACCGCCGGCTTATATCGCATCTAAGACGGACACGTTCCACTGCACCTGGGCCTCTGTCAGGACAGAGGACGAGAGGAGGCAATCCCAACACCTAAAACTTATGTTGGGATATTGGAGGTTGACTGACTTAATTTTGATCTTGAAGTCCTGGTTGCGTCCGAATCTTGACCATGCAACAGTCCCACCTTTCGTCTAACAGGGCATCTCTCCATCTCTGCAAGGAAACGAGCCAGAAATTTCACCTCAGCGACCAGGCATGCTGTCATACAAATTCGGGTCTCTGTGAGTGCCGATGGACTCTGGTTCCAAGACATGCTATAGTGCAGCGGATAGAAACACCCAAAAGCCCGCACTCGAGTAATTTCTTCCCTTGTTTAGAATCTACCTACAAATCTGGGTTTAAATTACCTGGTGCGACGTAAATTCTACCAGGCTTTAGCGTCTAGGCTTTGGAAGCGGCCGACAATGAGGATACATTCCAATCTACGTCCGAAGTTGGCTTCGGGCTTTGTGTCACTAGCCGTGTTCGTCAAAATACTCGTCATCGGAATGGACGACCGGTTCCTTCATGCTCTGCCTATTCCCATGCGGCGAGATGGAATGTTACTGTGTCATGGGCTCATGGAGTCCGCCCTCGCGTTTTCCACGAGCAGAGTCAAAGGCGAAATAAAGGGGAGGCTTGGGGCATCCAATCTCCTTACACAACAGCAACCGGATATAAATGCCACGGAACCTCTATTGTGGATGAGAAGATGTGCTCTGTTATTCCATGGCTACTCATCTCTGAGGCGAATGTCCCCATTTTAGTTAAAAAAAAAAACCCCGTACACCCAGTACTCCCCGATATTTCACATCACACCCACCATGTTGCCCAATATTAAGAATTCCCTCCTCCTTCTTCTACCAGCGCAAGCTACTATTGTCGCCGGGGCCTGTCCCAAGAACTATATCTTTGCTGCTCGGGAGACTAGCCCGTCGCTGACCTACGGCTCCACCTATCCTCTCGTTGAGATGATTTACAAGGCCCACCCTGATATTGCCTCGGAAACTATCGGCTATTGGGCTTGCACTGGCGACCCGTCGTGCCATGGCATGTCCTACGCTGAATCGGTTCAGCGAGGAATCAATGCTGTAGTGAACCAGGTCCACAAATACCATGAGAGCTGCCCCGACACCCAACTCATACTTGTCGGATTCGGACAGGTAAGAGCGTCATAGAAGTCTTTTGGTTGGCCGAGAAGTATTCGCTAATCGAACAGGGCGGTCAAATCATGGATAATGCGCTTTGTGGCGGTGGTGATCCCACGCTCGGCATTACTAACGTCACTGTTCCAATCTCAGACAGTGCTGTCAGGATGATCAAGGCGGCCATTTTCTTTGGTAATTTCAGAGCGCAGCACGGTCTCCCATATCAAGTCGGTTCCTGCCGTTCCGGCGGTGTATGTCTTTTGTCCACCTCCCTCCATTTAGATATCAATTTATTGTCGCTAATCTTTAACCCATTAGATCGACCCTCGTTCACCTACCTTCGTCTGTCCTAATGCTGATAAGATCCAATCGTATTGCGACTCCCCGGACGCGTACTGCTGCACTGGTAATAGCCTATCTGCCATTCAGGGCTATACAGGCGCTCATGGTCAGGAGGCTGTTGACTTCACCAGCAGCAAGCTTGCCTCCAACAATACCAAATGCGCGACAAAGCGGAGACGTGTGGGGGCGAAGGATGGACTGAAACAACTTGCTGCGAGCCGGGAACCTCTTGTCAAATAGTCGCCAATTGGAATTCTCATATATGCTTGGATGAAAGACCGTAGGATATGGATTGGATTCCGAGTTCAGTCCAAGCTTAGACGATGTAGACAAGTTATTACTGCTCAGTTTACCGCCGTCTTCTACCACTCTTTCCAAGCCAAACCTGAATAGCGGAAAGCCCTGCCCCCTTATAAATTCACCTCTATGACCTGGGATGTCCACAACGTGGTTTTACAAACTGGTGCGGTCCATCACCTTAATATATCTTCATCCTACTCTTAATCCAGCTTTTGCACCATGTGGGTATTTCCGCCGGCAAATTAGAACATAATGATACCTCACTTGGCCTTTTCAACCGCATTTTCTACCTCAACAGTACCTCTAGGGATTGGCTGGCGCTGGGCAGGATAGGAATCTACACTCCATAACCATCTAGCCCGCTAACCATATAGACTTCGTGAACTTCGATCCTAGCAAATTTACGCTAGTTGTCCAAAAAGACTAATTCTCCACCGGGGGTCGGAAGGCAACGGCGACAGTCAAAGCTATCCCCGGCGACAGTCCATCAATGCCGAATCCTTCTCTATTTTCCAAGAAACCGGGTCTCAGTGTTGATTCGAAAACGGCACGAATCAGCCCGAGTCCGGCTCAAGAGCCAACAGGGTGTGGGTGGCGTGACATGGCGCACAATGAGGCTAAAGCGCTTCGAGATTACTGATCGGTAAGATCGGAGCTAGAAATACCGACCAGTTCTCCATTTCTGCCTTTTCACACGGCGTCGCGCTGTCCCGATCCCGATCATGATCGGCAGACATATCAGACAAATGTCATCGCCATTAGCGAGAGGGGGAACAAGCTATAAATAAACTAGTTCGTTTGGTTGCTTGCTGTCCTTCAGTCTGATGATCAGTCCAGATTGATTCCCTTGCCGTCTTCATGCTGAATCTGACATCATTTCACTCTTGATAGATTTATTGATTCCATCCATTGTCGAGGATGGCAACCCGAACAGTTGACGTTGTCATCGTTGGGGCGGGTCCAACAGGACTGACGATGGCTCTGGAGCTGGCCCTTCACCAAATATCCTTTTGCATTGTTGAGAAATCCCCATCCCCATCCGACAAGAGTCGCGCACTAGTTCTGCATCCGCGGAGCCTAGAGCTCCTGAGGCGCCATGGCATCGCCGACGAACTCATGCGACGCGGGACTCTAGGTACAGGAGCACGGGTTTTTGTGAATAAGAGGAAAGCAGCAGTGTTTAACTTTACAGATCTCGGCTTCGACCACACCGCTTTCCCGCAACCATTGTGGATTTCTCAGGCCGAAACTGAGGCCCTCCTGCTCTCTCGTCTGCAGTCCTACGGCGTGGAGGTGGAGCGCGGGGTTGCTGCGGAAGGTTTTGAACAGGACGCATTGGGGGTGACCGTGACTATGTCAAAAGATGGAGTCACGAGTCACATCCGCTGTGCGTACATCATCGGCTGTGATGGGGCTCACAGCGCGGTACGCCGTTCCGCCGGTCTTTCTTTCGAGGGCGCAGCATATCCGCAGGATTTTATTCTCTGCGACGCGCATCTGAAGTGGGATCAGTTTGAAGACGAGGGAAGACATATCTCCATGTTTACGGGTGGGAAGGAGGTCTTGATACTCTTTCCATTGCCTGACGGTGTGGTTCGCCTCGTTGGTAATTTGCCCTCGGGAACCCTAAACGGTGGCCGCAGCGGTTTGGCTCCAACGCTGGAGGATTTTCAAAACTTGTTTGAGAGGATGGCTCCCGGGAAATGGGAACTTTCTGATCCTGTTTGGCTCGCAAACTTCAGACTGCATCATCGCGGAGTGAACAACTACCGCAAAGGAAGGTGCTTCGTAGCTGGGGATGCGGCGCACATCCACAGCCCGGCAGGCGGCCAGGGGATGAATACGGGTATACAGGATGCGATAAATTTGGGTTGGAAGCTGGCTCACACGCTGAGGGCGCAGAAGGTCGGTGGTACGGTGACTGAAACGTGGTTGGATAGTTACAACGAGGAGAGACATCGTGTCGGGCGGCACCTGCTGGAGGGAACAGACCGGATCTTCAGCTACGCGTCGTCGACGAGTACTCTCTGGATCTGGTGGCGAAATTTCTTGCTGACCTGGGTCTTCCCGTGGGCGCTGTCTCGCAGAACCCTTCGTGCTCGGCTATTCAGGTTTATCTCGGAACTGGGTATCCGATATCGACAAAGTTCAATAGTTGGGACATCGCCACATTTCATGGGACAGCTGAGGGGAGGAGACAGGGCTCCGGATGGCAAAATCAAGATGCCCGATGGGGTAACGAAGTTCCTTTTAGAGGCCTGCGCAGGAAACAAATTCCATTTTCTGCTGTTTTCGGGCCGCGGCGCGCAAGCTCTCGGCGCCGAAGACATGGAGTCGTGTGCGACACGACTAAAGGAATCCTTGGAAGGCAAAGCTCTCGACGTACCAAAGGTCCACGAGGTCTACGAGGTCAACGAATCTGCTCCGCCGCATCCTTCTGCGATGGTGGATGTAGACGGAAAATTGCACAAGGTTTACGGTTTTGAAGGGCCTGGTTTTGTGTTGATCCGCCCAGACGCGTATATTGCATATATCGGTTCACAGTCGGACATTGATGATTTCTCAAGTTGGGTGGGTCGGTGCTATTGAAAGTCCCAAAGGCTCAAGCTCAGTCCGTTCGTTTGAGTGTTAGTTATTTCTCAACTCTACAAAAGCCAGTATCATTCCACAAATTTTACCGTATCTCCTATGACACAGCTTGCTCCCTCGTGAGTTAATGTCTCCCGAGTCTCTCGGGATCCACGTCCCCAACAGCGTGGACCCTGGGGCCTGACCCGAACTACCAGTGTGTGGAATGAGGGTAATGTAAATTATTGCAAAATTGTTTTCATCATCCCATCTCGACCGCTTTAAATTCCTTTATGTCGAACAGGTAGATAATTTAAGAGCAAAAATTGGCTTTCACTACTCCTTCTGTTTCCAGTTGCTCGATCCTATCTCTGAAGCTGGAATTCAAGTGCTTCCTGCGTCGAGCTAGTGGTCTATGTCGACATCTTTTCAGCCACATCAGAGAAGCGTAACTCGTCTAGTCCACGACTCTAACGAACGTTCGACTCGAGTGCCTCCTAGAACCACAATAAGTCCGATACTCCATTCAACACCCCCTATCTATGGCCTTATTTGTCGTGCTAGAATAGTTTCGCTGTAGGCCTGACAACACTTACATATAATTTCCCCTCAAGACATGGGGGGAAATTACCATGATAACAGCTCTGCCATCATTGGATCCTAGACGTTTATTAACTGACAACAATCTTGTTCACTCTAGGAGCGATCATGACCCTGGGTCTGGACTTTGAACGTTGAAGGAAAATTATTAGATCGTGAGGTACAATCGTCTGCAAGGTATCTCGTCCCTTATGTTAGGACCCGTCGCTTCTGTCAGATTTAATACTTCTCTTAGACTCAGTTACAGAATGGTGTGCGTGCCTTAGGTGCGTTAGGGCGAGGTATCCTGATTTTTTGTAGGATAACTTTACAAAATTCCACGTCTTGTCGTGGAATGTGGAATGAGTGTTGTTGTACTCAGCTGACCTCTGATCGGGCTTCGTGGTATCTCAACATTTTAGGCAGCAGGCTCGACTGGAAATTTGTCCCGAAAACGTTGTGTCCGCATCCATCCTCGGTATGGAGTCGATAGACGGTTTTGGCGTGGCTCCTGGACAACACTTCCTTTGAAGCGCCCCTATCATTTCCTGCAGGGCCCATGTCCACGACTCCCGTTGATACATCTTGATCGACTTTCATTACACTTGCGCCTCAGATTTGTAGAAAAAAAGCATCTATTCCCTCATCATCACGAGAAATACATCACGAGTGAGAGAGTACATGTCCGGGAACATGGGATGAACTATTGGGTACTAGGATATGAACAAGCCCTCGGAAGAATACTATCTAGCGCAATGACAAAAGGATATCTCGATCTACCCGGTATCACGACGGACGGCTAACGGACACAACGGACACTTCCTAGCAAAGACAGGTCATGCCCGGCTCCGGGGATGAAATCTGTTTCTCAAGGTAGTAGCTCCAGTATGCCCGGTACCACGGCACACTAGTCGGACTAATCCGTGTCCCCGAATTTTAGTAGTTTAGCTGCTTCTCTTCTTCGTTTAACCACTAAAAAAAACTGTGATCCCAAAACAGCAGGCACAAGAGCTAGGACACGTGGCCCACGTTATCAGCACGAGACGTTTGTGTTCAAAGAGGAGCAGATTTAGTAAACCTAGTTATCTCATGACTAAATCGAGCACATAACCTAAGCTTAGAATTGCCAGAAAGTTAATTTGAAGATAAAGATGGCAGTTCAGTAACCTATAACCTATTAGTCTAAATCTTGTAAACCGAAAGGGGAAAACATGAGCTTAACATGGCCACTTTCTAGATTACTAGTAGTTAAGGGGTACCGTGTACGGCATGATGGAACCAAGTCCTTGACCGGGAAAAGGCACAATGCGAATTTACAGGCTGGTTTCAAAATTTTTGAAGGCCTCCACACTTGGTGGCGATTCTTATCCCTCGTTCCCTTGCGAAACACTCGCATAAACTTACTAGTTTAGTAGTGCACTGAACCAAGATCGAAAGGGATAACCGGGCCCAAGAGATTCCTCACAGCACGTTACCTCGGTATTCCGGAGTGTCCTCGACCAACTGCTGACGATTTTTATGGGTCGCATTCGCGTTTTGTCCTGCGCCCGGCCGTCAAACTTTCCACAACATGTCGACAGCAAATGAGATCTCGGAGGGGAACGAAGGGTGTGGTCTCATAATTGCCACTCTTGCAAAATGAGGCAACCGGAGATTTAAGCTAGCCAATGAGAATGATGGCGATGGCAAAAAAAGAGGTCGAAAAGTCGAATCACGTTGTTGATCACCCTTCTTTTTTTTTTCCCTCACTACTGCATTGGGTCGCCTTCGTTTACGCCCCATGCCAGCTCTCCTGAATCTCGGTTTTCTACTTCAAGTGCGGATGAGCCAAACATTGGAAGGGAACTGAGAACCCCGTTTTGAAACATTGACAAACGCATCATCAATGACGCAGCAACATCAAAGTCGGTCAATTAATAACGATGAAAAACCGGCTACATCGGCGGACGGGGGTCTAGAGACTACCCAAGAACCCGGAGAGAACGGCGAGCACGGTTCCGAGCAAAATTGCGAGCGAGATTTGCCCCGTGGACGATGCATGACAATAAACCGGGATGGGAGGCCTTCGGCGATTGAAACATCGACAGGAGAAGGACCCAGGCATTCGGTTGCTTTTGCGTCCGCCCCAGGACGCATATCAGAAGGAAAACGAAAATCCGGAGAGTTGCCGGTCCGGTCCAGCGAGGAGTTCGATAGACGATACGATGGTCCGTTCGCGAGGCCCGTGGCGGGAGATACCCTCATGCGCCAAGGGAGGAGGTCGCAGTCCCAGAAGAGACCGTCTACGAGTCGTTCGGCGCGGGATACCACTATTGTGGCACCAGAACCGGCAACCGATTTAGATTCCGTCGGTCGGGAGACGCCATTTTTGGCGGAGCCGCCGCGGCTTAACTACACCTTACGCACGCGAAAGCTGTCCATATTTTTGTGGTGGACGGTCATCATCATTGACTCAGTGGCGATGCCAATTGGGCTCTACTTCGGCCTTTGGTACGGTGTCGGCCCCGGTGCGCCGAAGGAGAGGCGAAAACTGTCGGCCAATACCGTGTTCTCGATCGTTACGGCCGCCATTGGCGGTGCCAGTATTCTTGAGTATTTCCTGAGGATGTGGAGTCTCTGGAGGAAGGATAGTGACTGCCGAGTTATTGCTGGAGGCAGGTGGCACTTGGACTGGTTCCACTGGAATTTTACGCTTGCCTGGCTCATCGTCATGGTTGAGCTTATCATGTAAGAATCATTGCCTGGTTTATCTCTCGACTTGCTAACACCCTCGGCAGTGGTAGCGTCCAGCAGAACCCGTATATTCGCCTCATCGCCATGGCTCCTACGACAATGCTCTTCGTCTTCGGCACGGAGCTTCTCATCGTCGACACTATGCGGTTTTTCCATTTACCGGCACCAGTCAGGATATCCTCGATACCAAGGGGGGCACAACTGAGGCCCGGGATCTACAGTCTCGTTGAGGATATATGTGCAGTCGACGGTGGTGGGGGAACCGCCTTCCGCGAGGCACTTGACCGTCGTTACGAGGCAAGCCACGTCTTCCGAACCATGCTTCGTCGGCTCGGTATATTCTGGGCAGTGGGGGCCGAAGGAATGGCCGTGCTATGTACTATTCTCATCTTCACCGTGCAGGTGGACTATGCTTATGCTATCGGCTGGTCCGTCCCGTTCGTATGGGCCGGCGTATGGACTCTTATCACGATCTGGTGGGTGAAGATCGAGTTACGACGAGAGAATAGGGAGTGGGCCCGCGACGCAGCTGGCAAACCTGGTGCATGAAGTTTGCTATCCAGCTATCCAACGACATAGACATTGAACAAGCTGCTTGACTATCCTGTTGAGTCTCGATTTTGCCCACTGAATAAAATAATGGCATTTTCATATCAACGCAACGTGCAAGGGCTGCTCTTGGATTCGGATTGATACGATGCTTGAGAAGTATTAATGACTTTTTTCACTTTCTCATGATCAGGTGTAGGAGCAAAGTGCATACAATCCCAGAGCCATTCTCAGACGACAATGGCAATAAATGTAGGACAGCCAGTTTTATGGCAGCCCCGCCCTTAGGATTGGGCAACGGCGGCCGGTTGGCTAGAGTGCAAGTGGTGTTGATTGAAGGGTCCCAACTGTATCCGACTGTAAAATCAGCAAGCATCCTCGAATTTTCTAATATGAAGAAGAAGAAAGGCCCATCTGAGAATTAGATGTCTGAAATAGCATTTTCACCGCCTTATTCTGTAGGATCCGTGTTCTTGCCCCGACTCTCCCAGACTTTAGCCATTACGAAGTAATAGAAGCCAATAACTTAAAACATTCGTGGCCGCAGTTCAGAAGAATAACAGACCTGACAGTTTCCATCCCCAATCCTACCAATAGTGTGGGACACATAAAGCCCCGCACCCGCCAGCCTCAGGCCTCACACGACTCCCACTATCATCAGCTATCTAGATTAACTTGGGGTTGGATTCCCGGGCCGCCGGCCTTGTCGCCTCTCTCCTACAACCCTACCCAGGCACCGACTCTATTCACTCTGGCATAATTTCCCAATCGTTTCCCTCCCTAGGTCCAAGAGCTCCTCCAGCCCTTCTTCAGGATAGCCCATGACTTCAAACTTGGTGCAGTCGTCCTGAGCGCCACGCTGAGGCACCGGCATGGCGACGGGTTGGTGGTTCTGGGCGGCGATCATCGTGCATACGCGGTATGCACCGGGAGGCAGTCCACCTTCTACTGTTGCCTGTAGAAGTCCATTGCCATCTCCTGTGTCGAGTATTCCGGCAAAGAACGCAAACTTTGTGGGGTCGGGAGAAATGATCGAGTCCAACGTGCCGATGTCTTGAATCGTGATGTGGCAGTGGCCAATGATATCTCCGTTTTCATCGAGGTCCTGCGGAGCCGTGTAGTAGTTCGTCATTGGGTTGACGAAGTGGCCTGCGCCAAGGTGAATTGTCTGGACGGACACATTGAATGTAGTTTCAGCTGGGATTCGAGCAGCATGCTTGGGGCTGGTGATCATAGCCGAGATCATGTTTGTGGCCGCGGGGAGTTTACCCATTGGGATTCCGTTACACGACCCGGTAGTGATGTGCTTGCCGTTGGTGAGTTCCTGGCCATCGCAGAAGTTGATGAAGTTGTTCTTGTCGGTCGCAGAGGGAGTCTGCCCTGGCCCGATTCCTTCCGCTCCAGGCTCCTGACCCGTGACGGCACTAGAATCCTGAATCAACTCCGGTTTGAGGCAACTCAATGGATCGTGTCTTCTTACGACGTTGAGCTCGTGGCCGTGTCTGTGGCTAGAGTAATCGATGGAAGCACCGCGAACCAAGCCGACGGACAGAAGAAAAGCACTGCAGTAAATCAAAGGAAACATGGTGGAACTAGGGGCGAAAACGAGGCCGATAAAACGAGTGTGAAGGGCCTGTGCGTGGGCCTGTGAAAGGAGCGACGAATGCCGGGGCAATGGAACCGACAGCTGATGGATCAACTGATGAAGTAGCTGTTGACCTTAACTTATATTTTCGCTGATCACTGTCTCTTTTATTACTACCTTTTTTTTTTTTTCTTCTTTTGGTTTCAATCGTGGAGGCTCATCACCACCAGGGTGCCGTGCTTGCAGGCGATCAGCAACAGTGCCTATCATAATACTGCCAAGGCGCTAACGCAGTGCTCGGACAATACCCGTCCGGTCCCTGGCCTTAGCTCCTTTTTTTGTCGTCCTCATTTTTTCTCAACTGCATCGGACAGAAAGGAAATACTTCATACTTCGTACAAGCACGAAGCAAAGACGAGAAAAGGAAGTTCCTACCTCAGATATCGCGGCACGGCTAGCTTAAGGTTTGTGTCCTGCGACCCACCCTGTGCGTCCTACCGGGCGGAGCCTGGTAATTCTGAGCGCAGGCCTTTGCCATTTTTTTATGTGCAGCCGTTGGTGGCTTGGTTTGTCAGAGAGTTGTTGATGATCATACCCAAGAGAAATTTGGGACTTGCGGCAGCAGGAAATGAGTGGAGGATACCTCAAGTTTACCACCAACGATACCGGTATCACCCACCGCAGATTTTCTTTCTGATGTGTCTGATTCGTTATGTGATCATGGATTTGCCAGGGGTATTATCCATCAGGCCAACGGTAAGCGCGGGAGTTCGGACCATGGAGCCTTAATCCGCCTTAGCGGCGGGGGGAGATCGACGTCCCGCTATCCGGGCTTAGGAATTTATTTTCCGCATTTAGGGGAGGTTCCAGTTCCTCCCGGGCCCACTCGACGACGAAATCGGCCCTTTGGTGAGTCTGGCACCTGGAGAAGAGGACTAAAACTCTCTGGGACCTCAAGTTATCCCGCGCTCGGCCAGTCATGTGAAGATGGCGCTGAATGGGTTTAGTTCACGATCTCCGCCTACCGGAGGCATGACAAATATCCTAACAGGGCCTTCGAATCATAGACTCCTTCGAGGGCCAAGTCCATGTGTTGGCATGTTACAGAGAATTGGATATTCCAGCGCTCGGATCCGATTTCGGTTGAAGTTGACGCTTCAATAACTAAAACAGAGGAGCCACATGAGAAGCGAGCGACAATTTGAGTTCTTGAAGCAACAAGTTGGAAACAGACGTAAGTATTCACCTTTCTTTCTCAGAGCCGACAATATTCTACTTCTCCTACATAACGGAAAATCAGCCTTGTGGATTTCATTTGGCTGCTTGGAGGCTAATAACGCCCTTGCATGGTAATGGGCTAAACTCGAGCCGTGTAGCGGCAGGGGGATCGATGTCTCGCTATTAACTATCATGGCTCACGAAACGGAGCTCTATGGACTGGAGCCTACCGCGGAATGGTAAATAGTATGATCTTTGCCTGGGATATGGCTGGGACGCCAAGCCAAGATCCAATCTTCTCGTGCAGACTTGGGCTTGGAGAGTACTAGTATATGCATCAGATTATTATAGTAACGGGGTGAGCATAGATTTGTGCAGTTAGTAGACCTTTCTGTACCTGTCACAACAAACTGCTCCCCCGAGACCTTTGGACAAATGTGCCCTAGCATATGCGTGAAACCCTCACTCTTCTATTAGTATCTCCGGGTGTTAATTAGGCTAGAAATGGGACATAGATGAGGCCAATAAAATCCAAAGTCTACTTCGTACGAGGCCCTGTAACGCCGATCTGCCTCAATACATTCTACCCTATTGATATTCGAGGCCGACGCGCCACTGTCTATCAGTGGCTTTTAATCTACCGGGCCATTATCAGTGACTCCAGTATTCTTTCTCTAGCGATGAAGCCGCTGATCTCCATAGCAGGACACTGATCGCTAAGTAAAAACCCGCAACATATATCTCTCCGTAGAGAAGAGGACTTCTTACAAGACGCACTAGAGTCCAGGTCAGCTTTGGTTGCTCCTGGTAAGACGGAGAGAATCTTAACGTTCTCTGACCTCCTAACATTCGATTTAAAGAATATCTTATTTAGGAACGTTCCACGTGGCGGCGCAGTTTGGGATTATGAATCAAATGTTCCCGTAGAAGCATCTTAGCGAGGGCAGGATTACAAAGAAACGGCGGAGTTCCGCATTCTTCTATTTTTTGGGGGTTGGCATCTTGTGCCTAGACGAGGCGAGTCTGCGGAGAGCAGGATATGTTGGCTTGTGACCTGGTATTTATGAGGATCTCATGCCCCATGAGGAATCACGCTGGTAGCCCTATCAGGATCAATTCAAGCTAGCATTTTATTTACTGTCTCGAACGCACCGAAATAATGGCTGGAGTAACATGCCTTGGCCTCGGCAATATTGGCCCGGGAATCGTGAGAGCCTCTGACGAGCCGGCATCGAAGTCACTACTTGGAACCGCACGGAAGACCGCCTGTTTGTCCGACAAGCCATTGACACAGGCGCTATCTTCGAACCAAGCGTGACCGCAGTCGTCTCGCGCAACAGAGTCGTGATTATCTGTGTTCTGAATTACACTGCTGTCCAGGATGTTTTCGCCACTCTCCAAGAACGGCTTTCCAAAAGGTACCATCTCGATCAACTTTACCAACGGCTCACCCGGTCAGGCCAGCCAAATGGATAAGCGAGTACGGGAATTAGGGGTCGCGCACTACTTAGACGGTGCGATTATGTCTCCTCCCTCGGCAATTGGCAGCTCAACACCAGCCTTTGTATTGAGCGGAGACAAGGAAAACACGTTTACGTCGATCTCAGAAATTCTCGTTGCAATTGGTGTGGGACACTATCTCGGCGAAGATCCTTCGACAGCCTCACGTTTTGACGTCTCCGCTTTGACGACAATGTACGGCATGTTTGCCGGCGGCCTACTTGGTATGGCATTGTTGAAGAAAAGCAGCGAGGATACCGAGATCGCGCCTATCATATCGGGACAGATCGTTCCGATGGTGCGGATGGCTCCCCTCCTCGGCTCTATTGCGCAAAGGTGGGATGACGAAGAGTTTGATAATGCTGACGGCCATCCCATGTCGATGCAGGTATCCGGACTGCGCACTCTTCAGTTGGCATATGAGGAGGCAGGCATAGACTTTGGACCCCTAGAGTATCCCCAAGTCCTCATGGAAAAGGCGATGGAGCAACGCGGAGGGGGCACCGGAATGGCTGCAGTTGGTCCCCTTCTGTTCAAAGCACCATGAAAGAATCAGATGAATCACTCTTAGTACCTACCCCATACAAAATGGGGAGGTAAAAGTTATCATCCAGATCGCAGAGGCGGGCCGATTCTTCCTGAAATCAAGTCTTTCCTTTTCCAGTGACGTTTTAAATATCTCACCAATCTCCTCTCACTATGTAGCGATGCGCCGGTGCCTATCGGCATTAAATGAGTAAAGCCGGAGATGACTCGCCATCCCATCGGCCTCCTTCTCTAATTACCATAGAGAGGAAAAATTGGGGTTGTCATGATTGCCGCATTCCTTCTCAACCATTATCGCCAAGGCACTGATTTGATGGCTATGGCTGGAAAAGTGTTCGCTGGATTTGAGTGCATGGGAAAAGGAGGAGGAGGAAGCAAAGAGGTCGCACACTGCTTCAAAGTCGGCTTTAGATGCGAGCTTAGATGAACACCAGATGTCACCTCCCGGACGTGTGCCGACCCACAGATTGACTCCTCCCAACTGCCGTTGGCATGTCACTTCCCTCGCACTTGTGTTTTCATCTCCAACACCTCCAACGCCAGCATAATAACTTTAGAGCGCTATGTCAACGGCCAGCCCCCAGTGATGTAGAGTTTTATGCACCGTTCTGTTTGCTACGAGGCATTGATCCAATTGCTTTTGATTGAGGACCTCACGACTTTTACGTACTCGGGCCGGAGAGAGTGAACGTGGCTCCTCGAGGTACTCTCCCCCATAAACGATGTGCATTCCAATAATGAGATTTGCGGTGGGCATGTCTAGTGAGTATTCGTCGCCTAGCGCCGCCACAGTTCTTGTGACAAGTTACGTATAGAGGCGCATGGTATGCAGCCTAGGAGGCAGTGTAAGACGGAGGAACTTTCCGCATGCTACCCACCTTAGAACGTATATATAAGCAGCCATGAAGCCAAGATTAAGTTTGAGCGAAGCTAGTGGAAATCTCGTCTTCAACCACCAGTAACCAGGATATTCGGAAATCTAGACTGACAAACCATGACAGACTGGAAGCCGCCAAAGTTCGGGCACCCTTGCTGGGTGAGCATATCAGCTACAGACATATCTCGAGGTAGGAGTCCACGGAGACTCTCCCCATGCTTTTTCTACAGTACTAATGTTTACATACTCTCGTAGCGCACAAATTTTACTCGACTGTCTTTAGCTGGTATTTTAAGCCCCCGCGTGAAGATGCCCCCGACGATACGGTCCGCAGTTTTGATTTCAGCCCAGATATCAGTCTCAGCGGAGGAATCGTCCTCGTTCCTGACGATGCAGGCGTATTGAAGACTGGTCATGGTGGTACTTGTATGCACTGGTTTGTCGAGGATATCGATAAAACAAGCCAGACAATCGCTTCTGCCGGAGGAAAGATGCTCTCGAATGCTCAGCCGGAGGGTAAATTTGGACTCTACAGATATTTCGAGGATTCGGAAGGAAATGTCGGTAGTATTTACCAGATCGCCCCGAGTCAATGATGATTCGGTATCGACCGTCTTTTGAAAAACGAACCGACTTAAAGAACTAGTTTCCCATTGTCCAGATGCTGCATTCGATATGATCACTATAAATGGGGTCCCCGTGAGGATTTGGATGGGGATGTGCTGGCAGAATTCACGCCAAGCTTGGCTGGTGTGCGCCACATCTCGGGGTGGTCATCCCAAAGTGTACCTTAGCCAGCAGGAATGAGAGTGAGGGGGATCTATTCGATGAGGTGAATTTTCTTGCAGACATTTTCCTATCATGGAAATGTGAAATCGTGAATGCAACCTTTGAAGATCCAGTAAGCGCCTCCTTGCTGGAAATAAGACATTTCTTCAAAGGGTCGCGTGAAACGTTGATGCTTAGTAGAAAACGTGGAAACATGATCATTGGCACTCCGTTATTAGCCGGTTCCCACAAGAGCGGTTGGTGACTCCCTTAGCAGGCAACAACATTGGATCCAATAGTCTTGTTGTGTGGTTGCATTTTTCCGAATTTAGGTCCAAACACGTCAGGAGCTGCGTAAGCGCATCACTCGAAGGAATGCCCTCAGCATCGTCAAATGCAAGATTATCTCCGCTTCGTCACACTCTAAATTAGCGCAGTGTTTATTTTGAAATTCCCTGTTGATCAGGCATTAAAAACCGTCACCTCGTCATGGATGGCTTCTCCGTTGCGTCACTCAGCACCCTCAGCTCATCCGTCTCTCACCGCTCACTAGCGGCCGCTGCGGAGCTGACTGACCTGCTCCGCAAATTACCCAGCGATCACCATGTAGGGCAGCTCTCCTCTCTCTCCAAAGCCCTCCAGGCTTTCAGCACGACTGTGAACCAACTTGCGATCTCCATCATTAGCGCCTCGGCCATCTCACAGCGCCTACAAGCCCAGCTAAGCCGGTCGCTCGGGACTTGCGAGAATGGATTGGTATCGTTGGGGAAACAGGTGATGCGGCTGCAGCCCGAGACAATAACTAGCCTGAATGAGGCTTTTTTGACCGTACATGACGACATATTGCTGGCTTATACTCAGTTGTTTGGCTACTTTGAGCAGGTTCTTGCAATGTGAGACACTCGGCATCGGAATCTACGTGACTCGTTGAAACTAACCCGACCGCTCTGTAGGACTGATAAGGAGGATCAGGATGCCTCTCTCGATAGCCAAGAAGGCCGCCGTATCATCGAGCAAGTAGACGATATGTTAAAGTTAGTGCCCAAGGTCGCCGGTGACATCTTGATCGATGGAAGCAATAGCGCGCCAACACGCACATCCACTGAAGCAGGGCCACCGGGGGTTGAAGGGTCCATGGACTCCCCACCTCCCTACGAGCCCCCAACGACAGAGCCTTCGGCTGCATCACCCTCTGGTCCTTCCACCTCATCACCTCCGGCGACTCAGAGCAGTAATTTCTGGGACCTGACTTCCATTAAGCAGTCTTTCAGCGCACTGACAGCCGGCCTTCGGTCCAAGCCAGATCCCCTCGTCAGCGCCCTGTGCGAGGCCAGTCGCAGGGGGGATGTTTCCCAGATGGCCGGTCTTCTCAAGCACGGAGCTAACATCGACGGGAAGAATGAGGACAGGGAAACGCCCCTTCATTGTGCTATCATGGCAAACCAAGATCAAGCGGTTCGCCTGCTGCTGGCATCCGGAGCTGACCTGAAGACCTGGTCTAAAATGCCGGCCATGTTTCTAGCAGCATCCGTGGGGCATATCAGCATCGCCAGAATGCTGCTCCAACGAGGCGGCCCAGGCACCGATGTCAAGACAAAAAATGTATCAGGCCAGCAGTACTTTGTCGACGTCGTGGGTAGTGGAAACATTGACGGGGTGCGCTTTCTTTTGGAGCACGGTGCCGACGCAAGAGCAAAGAGCATTTCCGGTCGGCCCGTCGTTGTGCAGGCGGCAAAAAAGGGGAGTCTAGGCTTGGTGAAACTGCTGTTTGACTTTGGAGCCGATGTTAACGCGGCGGACGTCACCGGCGCCTCCCTTGTATCCTTGGCTCTCGAAAAGTCGGACATGGACTTGATGGAGTTGCTGTTAACGAGAGGAGCAAAGCCCGACTCCCGTTGCGTTGATGGGGAGCGTGTACTCGCGACTGCGATCTCGAAGAGGAAGGTTCCTTTTGCGAAGCGCCTGATGCAAGCGGGTGCGGATGGAAACGTTGATGATATAACGGGACAGAAAGTCATCATCAATGTGGTCAAGGGTAGTAAGATTGAGAATAACGACAAGGTTGAGCTTGTGCGGATGCTGTTACAGAACGGGGCGAAAGCGACGTCGAAGGACATATTCTGGCCCCACATGCAGGCTCTCCCACTTGCGGTTGACAACGGGGTCGATGGAGAGGTTGTTGCTATGCTACTTCGATATGGGGCGGACAGTACTAAGACACTACACAATGGAGAGACCCCTCTGACCGAGGCCATTAACAAGGGGAGGATGGATCAGATCGAGGCTTTGTTGGCGAACGGGGCTGACCCGAATCTTGCGAACACAAATGACAAGACACCCCTTATACTGGCGTTAGTGAGACAGGACCTGACCCTAGTACGGCTGTTGAGGCAGCATGGTGCGGAGGTGGACTCTCCTGGACAGTCTGCACGGGAGTTTGCGATGACCCTCGGCCAGCCGGACATTTTACAAGTTTTAGGACTAGTACCAGGCCCGGGCTCAAGTCGGGACCAGTAGCATGCGGAGGATGATGTGGCCGCTGATAAATCTCAGAAATATATTTCCTTGATAGACTTTTTTTTTCATGAATATAAGTAGACCTTTGAAGGAGCTGATACTAGTGATGCCCCAAATTAAGCAGATTCTGCTTCGCGTCACAGGTGACAGTGGCGGGTGGACCGGTGCCATATCCGCTGAAGCGCATGGAGACGTCTATCATTGGGATCTAGTGGATTGTGGTGAATTAAGATGGTAGCGCGACAGAGATGAAGAGGTAAATTGTTAGGCTTCATCTCCTCTACCTAGAAAGGTTGCCTGGTGATGAGTAGTTCGGGGTATTTTCCGGCTCAAGATATAGTGCCTAGATTGTCGTAGCTTAGCAGTGTATTCCTCGAGAAACTGGTCATTTAAGAAGGGTAACGAAACCGGCGATACCGAGCGTGACTCTAGCCATATTATAGTATCCGGCGTGGTGAAAACGGTCGGCGTAGAATATGATGATTCGCGCGGCAGAAACGGCATATGCAGACATGAAGAGAGTTGAGCTTTCGTGCCATAGTGCCCGTGCCGCGGAGGATGGTAGGGAGGTAGATGGAGAAAGCGAAGATTGGAGCAAGGTACCCACGTAAGGCTTCCCGTCCTTCAGAGCCGCATAGATGTTATTCTCATCGGAATCCTCGGCGGTATGCCCCTAGCGGTCTATAATAATGGGGTGGTGAACAGGGTCAGGGCGTGTGTCTCTTAAGCTAGGCGTTCATGAGGGGTTTGACAAGGGCATAGCTAATGAAGAAGATTATTTAGGAAGTTGTGCTAGTTTCCAGGAACGATATTAAGTTTTCTTCGAGGCCAGCCAGATAGGAATTGCCGACGTTGATACGGTCGAGGGAGGACAGCAGATACAGGAAGGAGAGCCAGGCAACGAGCCACAGATCAGCTCTCCATACGAGTTTCATGCCTGTTCACGTTAGCTAGTTATCTACTAGGATGTGGTCTATTGGTTAGGTAAGTTATAGCCTCTTCACCCTCCTCTTGGGCTTAGGTCCGGCAGGTCCGCTAGAAACTGGGTATACTCAATTTTGTTGCCGAAAATGTCTACTTTATCATCCTCGGAATAGGTGCCAATCTTCTCCAGATCAGCTTGTTCAGCCATAATCGGGAATGGAAACATGTTGGTGTGGGATGTAGTGACTTCACTCCTTTATACTATTAAGACAGGAATATGGGGAAGGGTACACATAGCGAAACGCTGAGAAGTATGATGAGTTACGGATGAAAAGGGAACCATAAGACAAAAGTTTGATAGATCATTCGGCTGTGTTTAATTGGAGTAGCACCTGTAGATAATCAAGAGTTGATATTCAATGGAGTTATATTTAAGTCCGAGTGATTAGACAACAGCTTCGTGTCTTCATCACCCCTAACTAACGACTTGTAGTCATCCTAGCATCAAGGCACGACTGTTGGATATCCGACTCTGAACATGACCATCCTTTGCGGGTCCCCGACTAGTATATCACCGCTGATTCTGTGTACGTCTAGGTCTAGGAGTAACGAAGACGAAACGCTCGGGAATACGTACGAGGTATCTGTCGAGCTTTAAGTGGGATTCGCAATCTCCTCGTTACATGACCCGTGCCGGCACATGAATATGATAGAATACAATTCCGAGAAAGCTCCTGAAATTTGGCATAATAAAATATACATATTAAAGGAGTAGGAATCAAATGCTAACTCGTGGCGGCGGAGAGATCATCCCCCCGACACCCTCAGTCCGTCCTGTCCCTTCACGTAGTCTCAACTACTCCAGAACGCCTCCGCTCAGTCCTTCACGAGATCAAGGTGTGCGAGTAAAATGTCGATCGAACACTGTCGGTTTGTCCCGCTGGAGCACAGGCCCCCAGCCTCACTAACTACCGCGGATCGTGTCCGATAAAATTATGTGGGCGAGTTGTAGGATATTCGGGTCCCGGGTTGTAGTCGCTAGACGGCTTTAATGACTCTACCTAGGCCTATAGAGGCACCAGCCTCTACATTTCGTCGCGGCATCGGGAAGTTCTGAAGCTTTCGAGATCGAGTCTGATGGGTTCAGCATCGGTCTTTGTGACGCGCGAATGGTTTCCATTGATTGACCCATCTTCCGAGCCACGATTCTGAATCCCAAGTCGATCTGAGTAGCCCACGTTATGGTGCATATTGAAAGAAGAAATGGCCAATCGCCTGAGTCGTCGACGTCCCGCACAAGTCTGCCCTTGTCCTACCGGCAAGATTCGCCTGTTCTTGTTCTAGGCCAAAGCGGGGTATGCGCTCAGCAATGGTGGTACAACTGCGATCTCATTATATCTAACCAGAAAATATACAGCGTCTGGAATAGAAGAATGTGAAAAGTATTCTCACGTGCCTAACGGCCTAGCTGATCAAATCATTGGTAACCTGTAACAGGCTAGCGTCCATTGTGGAGTATAAAGGAATGCTCTTATCAAATGAGTCAAATAAGAGAGTTCTGGGCGACATTGGCAAGATGACATCCATCGTCGTGGCGAGGTCGGGCAACATTTGCATGCTATCATCTCCAAATTCGGTGAGTGACTGGGCTTCGGCGCCGAGAGAAGTTATGGAATTGCTGCGGGCCATGCTATCGACGTCATATGGGTAGGCGGGTGGTGTAATGGCAAGGCCAGGCTTGGGTGCCACAGATCGCCGCTGTTCGGCTTGGTTGGTTGCTCCTCCGGTGATTTGTGCTTGGGCATCGGGCCTTGTGTGGACGGTTCCGAAGAGCCCGCCAATAAGCAGTCTCTGCCTCTCCATCTTGAATCGTGTTCTCTTATCGAGATATGCGTTACAGGCAGCCTGGAGATTCTCCATAATAGCTAAATTCCGCCTAGCCACTGCATCATTGTGAGAGAAAATGGACAGAATCTTGTGTGCATCGGCAAGACTCCTCTCAAGTGGAAACAGATGGTCCAGGTCGCAAAATTGAGCTAGCCCAAGAACAAGGGCCGCCACAAATAACGAGTTGACGACGAAAGGCAGTCGCTTGGGTACGTCTTCGGCTGATAATAGTCCACGCAACAGGTCCACGGTGCGTATGGCAGAATCGACGCATGCGTAAGACACAATTGGATCTGGTGACGACACGCCACGCCCACGATCCTCGAGATCGTCATCTTGCATCGCTCCTTGACATATGTGTTTGGAAACGGTCTCGATCAAAAACGGTCGAGAGAGTAGCATGATCGTCCAGTAGTAGATTTCCTTGAGGTGGTAGAGGCCAATGTTCGCTGTTCTCTTCCTTCCATGGGCGTCGAGGAACTCCCCTGGCTGGATATTATCTGCAGCAAGTCCTTGAGGAAATCTAATGGCCCATTGCCGATGGCGTTCGCTGATCCGCTCCAGCACCTCGGTCGACACCATGCGCTTTGAGTAGACTTTGGTCAGAATTTCCTCGAGTATAGCACATAAATCGTTGGACGCCGAGTAATCGCCATCGGACTTGGTATCTCGCGTCTCGGATGTCGATGGTAAGCGACCAAGTGATGTGCTTGTGAAGAGGTCAAGCACTCGCAGAGATTTCCATAATCGTTCTCTCGCTGCGTACTCGGATGCATCAAAGAGAGCGTTGATGTCATTTCTGTGAACGCCGAGGGAGTAGGCAGCTCGCGCCGCGACGCCGAGGTACATGAAGGCCGCATTCCGGCGAGAAGCGGCTAAGAGATACATCGTAATCAGTAAATTTGCCTGTACCGTGGACATGCTTGGGTCTTCCATGAGGGCTGATGCCGTCAAAAATCTTCCGTAGTTGAAGTATCGTTCGGCTTGATCATCTCTATCCTCTGGGCATACCTGCGCGCCTATCGCGAAGATGAGGAAGAATATCGTGCCCATGGATTGTTGCGTAGTCCCGTCATAAACGTTGCTGTGCCATTGTGAGAGGTTTGTGCGTAGTTCTTGTTCATCAAAGAGATTGAGCACGCAACTCGTCGCGCGCATGAACCACACGAGTAGGTAGTTGGACTCGTCCAAGTCGGGTCTCCCCGGGGGTTGCTGGACTATGTCGACAACCCAATTTGACCGTCCTTCTGGTGTTGCCTCCACCAGGCGGCTGCGTAGCGGGTCCTCGGTGAAGGGGCATGGCCCTATCGAATCGCTGACCAAGCGGCGGATGGTCTGAAGGAAGGTCAGGTTGGCCGCGTCACCAATGAACATGAACTTGCCGCGACCGTCTTGAATTAGCCGCGACAACTGTGGAACAGGAGCTGTGTGGCAGCTGTGGGCGGAATGTGATGACGACGACCGGTGAACGTCCAAGCCAGCACCGGCACTGCCGGGTCCATCAAGGGATAGGTCGCTCGGTGGTGGGGGATAGAGAAGGGTGGTGTCCTGACCGGAGTCGTCGCGGTCGTTCGAGGTAGTTGCGAGACTCGCCGTTGGAGAATTCATGGCACGCGGAGAGGTAGAAAAGCTACACTCGGCGTCGACGCCACGGGTTACGCAGCGTCCGCAAGGTTGCCGGCCATCGCACCGCTCCTTTCGCCGCTTGCACGTTCGACAGGCTTTGGCACAACGACGACGGTCGGCACTTCTAACTCTTCGTGTTGGCATAATTTATTTATTTATTTGTTTATTGTTTTCGTACGTGTGAAATATGATGGTATGAAGTGGGTAAGTTTGAGGAAAGTGACAATCAGACAATCATGCAGTTGCATTATCGGTTCGGAATTTGTGGGGGTGGAAGGAGAAATCAAAATGCGGAGGCTGGTCCCTCACAACTTTCTCCACAAGCTGAATACCAATCATTCCCATCATATTTTAGTTCGCCGGTAATGCTGAGATGGTCATGGTGCAGGTTCTCAGGGGTTGTTCTATTGGATAAGGTCGGGGCCGCCACCCCTAACGCGACGACGAAGTAACTGCATCCAGTTCGAGAGTTACATCAATGATCAATCCTGTTTTTTGCTGTAGGAGTGGGGTTATCCTCATCAAGCAAAGGTGAATAGCCAAGTGATGGTACGGATTGTATGAAATGTATATACCTCTCAAGAGAAAGGAATCTGCCAAAAGACAGGAGTAACGCGATCTATCCACAGTTCGATATGCTCCCTTGGTCTTGCAGAAGTTTTATGATTGAAAGGAAAACGTTTCATGTAGGTGCCTCTTTGCTGCTTGTTATTTTTTTTGTTTCTTCCCTTCGCCACCCCACACTCAGGTGAGTGGGGTAAGATCCTTGCATTCCCGAGATGCCGAGGTGATGCAGGTTAGGAAAACTCTTCGAAAGGAGCATGGAGCAGTTTGTGACTTCAAAATACATTCTTTGGCCGCGTGGTAATGTACATCGGCACTCGATGATTTCACCCTTATTCCCCAAAAGCTAAAGTTTTCCCCAGATGTTCTCCTCACGATGCCGCTCCCAGAAAGGTTCCGTTCATTTCTAAGAAGCTTTAGAAAAACTCTATTTCTTTTCAAGACCTCGTTGCAGTTCTGCTCTTCACAAACTAAACTCGTTTAGTGGAATCAAACAAAGCCGACACAAGACTCAAATTGGGCTTTGACCAGCATCATGGCCCAAAAAAATACACCCGCATATCCCTCTGGTCCGAATGACCATCAAAATGGACAGGAGGTCGAGATTGACTTGGCCGCATGAACCAACCAGACGATAAATGAAAGATAAATGAAAGATAAAAGTTCTATCAAGGGAACACTCACGAGCAAAGAGGATCTTGTAACTGGAGATCGATGAATTATAGAATTCCCAAGATTACATCCACAAATAGCTCTTCTGTCTCCCTTCACATCTGACAGCCTTTTTTTTTTTTCCTGCCGTAGGATATTTATCGTAATCTCTCGATATTCTGCCAGGCGGAACTGGGTAGGGGGAGAGCTAGTCGCTTCAGTATTGGAATGAATTAATTCGGAACTAGTGTTCGTTGTTGGGCGTGCTTCCTCCAGCGTGGACCGGATATTTGAAGCCTTGCTTCATCATGGATGGGTTTGCTGGACGTGCTGGGTTGTTCTCCCATTACGAAGTAGCTACAAGAGGGGTAGTACTCACATGTGGCAGACCCCGCGCGAGATGCCATTTGGAGCGCCACGCTACCAGATTGGGATGGGTTCCACTGGAGGAGGTGGGTAATGCCCCTCCTGTTCCCCTCACTTCGGTGGTGGCTCCCCAACCGGATATGCATTTCGGAAGTAGGGTGAGCTGGGGTAGCAGTACCGAGAGCCCTCCTACCCGGTATCCGATGCAGGATTCTGAATGCCGTGTCAACTCCCCCGCAACTGTCGTGTGGCGTAACCTTTCTCGGTAAGGAACAGCGGCTACAAGGTGTCATGGGGGGGAGAGTCAAGGCGAGCCAATTCCTAGCTTGCAATTACGAAGTACTGATAATTACGCCCCATGCTGGCCTTGGCACAGGAAGGGTTGTATTTGAGGCAGTCGCATATGCCTTGGGCCAGACTGGGCATTGCTCGGTCATTCCTTTAGACTGACCGTCGCGGCTTGGCGCTGATCGCCACCGCGCCTGGTCGAATGGGTGCGACGCGTGTGTCGGGACGGTGGGGAAGGAGGGTCTATTGGTCGTCCTCGAGGGGCTTCGCTCTCCAGAATCAGAATGTACAAGTCGAACCACGCTCTCCACGATAGAAGATTAAACAGCGGAAAAGCGGCACGTCTCTGATATTTGCTCGTAGATGACACGGGACGTCCCCTACTGCAAGTAATAGTGTCACATCAGTAACCGTGGAGAGGTTCCCACATCCAACAAGGGTCCAAGGAACCGAAGGTTTAAGGTGGGGAAAGGCAAACCAAAAGCTGTGCCGCCCACTCGGGTTCCGCTGTAATTCAATATATTGAAGTAAGGATAGCTTCCTAAGGCGGCGCTGGGTTGATGCTTTCACACATTAGTGGAGAGAAGATATGGTACGATGCTGTATCGGGGTTGTTGGCTCCGATATATCGGGGTGCAAGGTGTTCCGAGCCGAACACTAGCTAGCGCGGCACTAGTTGTTGGGGCCCCGGACTCCTGCAATTGTGAGCTCTTTAGTCAAGCTGCTTGTGCCCTTTTTTACCACGCTTTACATCTTCGGGTTCGGCTGGTTAGAATTATCGGGTGCAGATGTGCTGGGTCTTCCACTGCCCAGCTTCCGAGAGCTGCACTCCGAGTTGTCTGCAGTTGATTTCGGTTCAAACACCCTCGTCGGTTCTCTTAGGTAAGATTTAAACGATCCAACAGCATTGATGACTACGTCTTTAAGAACCCGCAGTTTGCCTTTCGAATTCAATCAAGTTATCCAACATCAGCAATCTTTCATTCTTCAATTTGAATTGTATTGAAGCTTAATCATCAACACTTCAACGCAATCATGACCGCCCCATCAAAGACAGATCACGTGGATGTCCTCATCGTCGGAGCCGGTCCGGCCGGACTGATGATGGCCGCGTGGATGGCCACGTGCGGAATCAAGGCTCGAATCGTCGACAAGAGAGGCACAAAGGTTCGTGTTTTACTACACCGTAATCGATCTCTACTTTATATTAATAATGATATTGTAGATCTTCAACGGCCAAGCTGATGGTCTCCAATGCCGTACGCTTGAGATCCTTGACTCTTTTGGCATCGCGGAACGAGCATGGAAGGAAGCCAACCATATGCTCGAGATCTGCTTCTGGAACCCAGATGAGTCGGGCGCCATTCGACGGAGCGGTCGCATCCCTGACACCATCCCCGGGGTCAGTCGCTTCCAGCAAGTCGTCCTTCACCAAGGTCGTATTGAGCGGTTTTTCTTGGACTATATCGAATCTAAGAGCCCCATCCGGGTCGAGCGCGGTGTGCTACCCACCAAGCTCGAGTTTGACGAGTCCTTGGCCGAAGACTCTGATGCGTATCCTATTACCGTTAACCTACGACACCTCAGCGAGGAGGAGGCGACTCCGAAGCAAGCCTCGACCGCTGCCAATGGTTCGTGCGTTCAGGATGGCCTTTTCCGCAGCAACCTGGCTGCAGACGACACTGCGGAGCTTCTCAGGACTTCCGAGCTAAATGCAAAGGCCAACACCGAGGAAGTAGTCAAGGCCAAGTATGTGCTAGGTGCTGATGGCGCCCACTCTTGGGTCAGGAAGGAGCTTGGCTTCTCCCTCGTTGGCGATAGCACAGACTACATCTGGGGTGTCCTCGATATTGTTCCAATCACCGACTTCCCCGACATTCGCAGCAGATGCGCCATTCACTCCGCCAACTCGGGCAGCGTCATGGTGATTCCCCGCGAAAACAAACTAGTCCGACTCTACATTCAAATGACGACCACGGAGAAGATTGGCGAAAGTGGCTCGAGGGCCGACCGCTCCAAGATCACGCCTGAAACGATTCTGGCGTCCGCTCAGAAGATTCTTGCTCCGTATAAGCTCTCTTACCGAAAGCTGGACTGGTGGACAGCTTATCAAATTGGCCAAAGAGTCGGCACCAACTTCTCGGCCAAGGAGCGTATCTTCCTGGCGGGTGATGCCGTTCACACTCACAGGTGAGACTTGAAACTCCCCAGCCTCACTCTCTCTCTTAATCGCCATTCATCGATACTGACATTCGAAATAGCCCCAAAGCTGGTCAGGGAATGAACATCAGTATGCAGGACGGTAAGTTGTAAACCATTCGACCAATACTTGGAAGTGTTTACTAACTTAGTATCGACCTAGCCTACAACCTCGGATGGAAGGTTTCTAGTGTCATTAAGGGTCTCTCCGACCGCTCGATCCTGAAGTCATATGAGCGGGAAAGGAGCGGTATCGCACATGCACTCATTCAGTTTGACCACAAGTTCTCGCGGCTTTTCTCTGGACGGCCTGCGAAGGATGTTATGGATGAGGAGGGGATCAGCCTCGAGGAGTTCAAGGACGCCTTTGAGAAGGGCAATCTATTTGCCAGCGGTACTGGTAAGTGTTTTCCAAAAGAGCTTGAAACCACGCGCGCTCTTTTCTGACAAGGTCTCGGTAGCTGTCGACTACGAAGCGAGCAGAATCGTTGCCAAGTCTCTTGAGGCTACCAACGGCGCCAACGGTGTTAGTGCCCCTGCCAGCCTTGAGGGGTCTAAGACTACACCAGCCGTCACTAGCACTCAATCCCTAGCCTCGAACGTCAAGATCGGTATGAGGATACCTAGCACAAAGATCCTGAACCAGTCCGATGCTCGTCCCTGGCATCTCCAAGAGCGCCTGCCCAGCAACGGCACCTGGAGAGTCCTCCTGTTCGTTGGTGATGTCAGCATCCCGGAGCAAAAGCAAAAGATGGAGACTTTGTGCAAGTCTCTGTCGGGATCCAATTCGTTCCTCAAGCGCTTCACCCCATCTGGTGCTAGGTACGACTCCGTGTTCGAGGTCCTCACTGTACATGCTGCCAAGCGAACCGACGTATCGATCCTCGATTTCCCCGAAGTACTACGACCTTACGATGAACTTGACGGCTGGGACTACAACACGATTTTCGTGGATGGGGAATCGTATCACGAGGGTCACGGCCAGATTTATGAGACATTTGGCATCGACCCTAAGGTGGGATGCGCCATTGTTCTGCGCCCTGACCAGTACGTGTCTTATGTTGGTCCTCTGGAGGATTACGAGACTGTCGACAAGTTCTTCTCAGACTTTATGATTCCTCAAAATTAATTTCACTGGGTGACGGAATGGGACCTGTAATGCTAGTAGTCATAGTAGAGAGGAACACGTTGAAATTGAAATTGATTTTAAGTTTTATTCTCCAGCATTTGCTCAATACTTACGCCCCATGGTGAAGGAAGACTTTCTCGAACCAGTCGATTACGCAAATGCGTAAGAGTTAAGACCACTTCAAAAGGCCAGCAACATCACCACGATAGGACCTCCATCCCCAGATACCCATCGCCGTGCCTCGACTATGTTTCACGTTGAATTATATGAAGATAGGTCCGAGCCGCAATGCGGGCTTTACTCAGCATCAGACAATGCCTCGTCTCGCAACGCTCCCAGACCCCTCTCCTTCTAAACGGGGTTATTTCGTATGCTGTCACGACTAGGTGTCCTCGGAAGTGAAGGACCGGATGCATTCTATTACCATGTGTAAGGGGAAAATGCGTCATACATTCCAATGTCCAATAGGTTAAGCAGTTTACAGGTGTCCAGGAACAATGACTGACGTCTTCAGGGCCTACAGTGCCCATTTCTTTTCAGATCTGGGGAAATCCGGGGACTCGACTCCGGGGAAATCCGGGGGAGAAAAGGGGGGCAAGGG